>NQII01000008.1:2234587-2482526 GCA_002778355.1 Clitarchus hookeri
TTTTTTTTTTTTTTTTTTTCCCCCAGTAAATGTGCCAGTGTATTTTTTCATACACTTGGCGCACTTTCGAGCAGGGTTCCCTAGCGGGCCCGCCATGCTCGGCCAGATGGTTTTGCATGTGCTGAGAGAACAGACAGGTGCCGCGTGCCCCCGCGCTCTTCAACATCTTCTACCGGTCTTTAGTCTATCAATAGTTATTTATTTTATTCTGGAACTTAATTGTCTTCACTTCTTTGCTTAGCCCGGGTGTAGTGCCGTTCTCAGCCTTGCCAGCTCAAAACGCGCCGGGGGATTAATTCAGTGTCGGCTGCCAGCACATCTTCATACTGTAACCGTGTAAGAGCCTCGTATGAGGGAATAAATAGTGAGTAAAAATCAGTGCAAGTGATATCTTGTTTTTATTTCGCTATAGGCCGCCCAACAGCCACATAACGTAACTTTGGGTCTTCTACCCACTGCACCGCACCACTGATAATGTCTTTTTGGCGTTTGAGAGGGCCACTTAACAGTCTCACGTGATAATTTGAGGCACATATGAAGGGGCCTACACCCTTATAGATAGGCATAGACAGGGCTTAACAACATTTCCGACGACGTCAACTCGGTGCGCAGGGTGAGCTCAGGAGAAGCCACGTGGGCGATCGGCCCATCCCTGGATGGGTATCTCATGCTCTGGTGCCCTTTTCCATCCTTGTAAGTACCTTAAAACCTGTACCGCAAACCTAACCTCACTTCTCCCCACATTTGAGACCATGACAACCCATAATATGTGTGTGTGTATATATATATATATATATATATATATATGTATATATAAAATAGACACACACATATATAATGCTTGAGTTGAAAAAGTGTGGAGGTGAAGTAATATTGCATAAAGGTTTTCATGCATACAGGTGTTTCACAACCTTTGTATTGGTGTAAAACAATTTTGACTGTTGCATTATGTTTACAGTAACCATAAAATTTATTCCCAATAGGTAATGAGAGCAATGTTTTCACAACTCTTCTTGGAACACTTGTTTGTACCAGACTGTTTATGTGAGCAGTTACTATCGCCCTTTCAGATATGTTTAAATTGTTATTTCCAAGACAATACTTTCGTCCTACCTGCAAAAATTACTTGCTTTGATGGTAACTGCTTTGTAACGAACATGTTTTAACTAGGCGGCTCTCTTGGAACTGGGCATGTCTTTTTCCAGTCACTCCTCTGTGCACGCAGATTGTTTTAGCTTTGACTGAGATTACCACTGGTCAACTACCTATAACAAACAACAAATTACTTTTGTATATAGTATTTTCATCACTTGTAAATATACATATCTATCTTGCATTGTTGAAGAAAAAAAGGTAACATTGTTTTAATATCTAATGCATTTTATTTTGTAAATTAATATTTTAATCATTTTAAGTAGTTAGATCTCACTACTAAGTATAACGTCCTTATGCTGATTTGTATATGGATTTTTTTAATTGAATTGTGATTTTATTTATATGCATTGTTTATAATTTAAGTGTATGCATGGACATGCCTCAAATCCTAAGTGTCTGTGACACGCTACAGGATCAATCAAGGTAAATAAAAACAATACACAATAATAAACCTACATTGTGAGTTGTTGAAATTATGGCAATAGTGCGAAATGAAGTGGCAAATTTAGTGACTGCAGACTGTCAAGGAATTTTGTGATTTGCAATTACCACCAACAGTTTTGAAATGTATGTTTAGTAACTCATTGCAGAATATTACAAGTATCTTGCTATGTAATCATTACTGAAATACTCCACATTTTCTTATATCCCTAAACTAATACTATCCCAATAGTTTTTATTTAGTGATTGAACTCATGAATCATGATCCACTAAAGAATGCTTTCCCATGTTTTTTTTATGGTAGCATTGAAAGGGCACTAATTTGGTGGACACTTAGAAGTAGCAAACAACAAGCAGTCAACGGTTAGCCAACTGTTGACAGTGGCGGAAAACGTTCACATTTATGACTGTTAGTTTCTCTTATATGGTCGAAAATCAGGTCATATAAATAAAAGTGACATTACCTTTTTTTAAAATAATATTTATAATGTAGGCCTATGCTCTCACAATGATTGTTAGAATTCAAAACAAGCACCACATGCAGACGATAGACAAAATGCCAACTATTACTGTTGGGGACATATTATTTGCAGCAAATTTGTGGGCTACTAATGGCATATCAAGAGTTACTTACTGCTGCAGATGTATTAGTAGAAAGCTAATGAGCCAGTTATGGCATGCCAACTGTTTCTTACGGCTGGGGACTTAAAAGCAGGAGACTTAGGGGCCATTTGTGGCATGTTAACTATTGCTTCCTACTGAAGGATCAATATCAGTATGCTTATGGGCTATTTATAGCATTCCAACGGCTACTGCTGGGAACATATTAGCTACAATTTCATGGGAAATTTATGGCATGCCAACTACATTTTTGTGAAACCGGAAATGGCATATGCGAATTCACTTAATTTTTTTTAATTTTGTACAATGCGAAGTACAATTATCACGCGACATTCCTAGTAAAAGAAAAATATTTTCTAGACTGGAAACCTGCAAAGCAAAACATGTGAAAAATTCTTTATTTTGTGTTTTAAATACCCCCTGAAAGAAGCCCTAAACTAAAATACTAATATTTTCAACAAAACACATAGATCCCAGTATTAATGTGTTATACTAACATAAATTGTGTCTGTAAAAAAATTAATAATGCAACCTTTATGGGTGAAAAGTATTAATATGTAGTTAAAAATACTCTACATGAGTGTATGATACAGTAGTTTGCAGCATTCAAGAATGTGAACTGCAGGGTTATGAGTTCGATTCCATGTTCTTCCATAGAAATTTACAAATTATGAAATAATGCTGAAGACAACGTACATGAAGATGGGAAGTAAACAATCTTAACTTAGGCAAAACAGAATTATTTTTTGGTTTTTTGAAAATGCATGGAATGCTGGTTTTAAGTGGAAGAAAAGTGGCCAGTAGTTGGGCCACAAATGACTTGGCAACAGTTAACTGACGACAACTGGTTAACTTACAGCAGGCCAGAAGCAATAAGCCAGTGGGCCACTGCTGCCACACATGGCCTACTGATGGTGGCATGCTTGGGGTACAGTTAGCTACGCAGAAGCAGGCCGCTTAAGGGCAGTTTGTGTTTTTCTACATGGAAGTTATCTGAATAGTGGCCCAGATGTGACCAACCTCCCACAAAAGTCAAGAGGCACCGTGTGGGACATATTCATCTGTGGTTGCATTACAGAGGTTGACTGATTATGGAAACTGTCTGCGACTGTGCGCTGCTTGTGTATAGGCAGATTTGCACAGTGGGCCGACCAACTGACGTTCGCTACTTTTTGTATCCAAATGCTCGCTATCGCTTCTGATATTGAAATAACTACAACGAATGGTTTTGTAGTTTTGGTAATGCCAAAACCTTTGCAGTATCTGTGATATTTTTTGATAAACTTCTCACCGTGATGTGTACAGCAGATAAATTGCAAGTTTTTAATACATTTTTGGCACATAAATGTTTTTATTTTGTATCAATATTTTTCTGCTCTATTAGTAAGGCTTTCTATGACTTCATATACAGTGTTGATTTTATTTGTACATAATGAAGCAAAATATCTTTCCAAATATTTTGCCTGTGCGTGTTAAGGAAAAGCGTTTTTTGAATTTCTGAAATTACTAAGGTAAACTGGAATAACAGGAAATTTCAGAAATCAAGTTCTGCAGACACCACAGTAACAGTGGCAGCAATATTTACAGATTTAACTTCGCCAAAGCGCAGCACTGCATTTATCAAAATGGAGAGCAAAACTTGAATTAAATTGCTAGGAAGCTGTGTACATACAATAGAAATTTTAACATTGTGTTTTGAATAATTTTACTTATATAAAAACATCCTGAATATGATTGAACCTGTAGTAAAGATGCGAACATTTGGGCGATTTTAAGCACATATTTATTGAGGGCTCGGAAATATTAAAGGCGAAACATTTTATAGGATGTGATGTTGCGTCTCGTGACAGCAATGTTGCAAATATTATGGCACTCTGGCTTCAAACTGCAAAGTTGTACAGGAATCACCAAATTTCTATGGCACATAACAGAGAAGACCTACCTGAAAAGTACATCTTGTAATTAAACTCCTGTAAAGTAGGTGCAGGTAAATGCACCTATCCATATTGTCGCTCTATTAGTACAGGTATGTTTTATTAATTTAGTGTTAGTATTATAAGTAGTTATTCGCACAAGGCACTGACAAAACCGAAGATTGTAAAAGGAATATACAGTACAACAAGAAAGATCCCTAGTAAGTAGTATTATTTGTCAAGTAATAATTGTCATGGTAATTATTAATCGTTAGATTCAGTACACAATTTTTAAGAATCACTGCTTTTCCGAAAAATAGAAAAACAATACTACCAGCAAATGGTGTATATTACCATTATTAACGAATATGTGTAGACCTAAAAAATACAACTTTCAATCAACGTAGTTTTTTATATGTGTAGAATATTAAAAGTAATTTAAGGTAATTTACCAAATGTCAACCCATACAGTTTCTGATTACCAAATTAAGTCTTAATTTTCCCATATACATATAACTGAATGTAGGTAGGTTATAGGCCTAATTATTATATGTAAAAATTCTATGGCAAATTTTATTGTACGCAGTAGTGTACATACCTAAGCATTTGACACGGTAAAATAATAATAATTTTATCAAATGCTATAAATAAGTTTACTCTAGAACACTCAGAAATTTAAACGTTATTGCACTAAAATTATATAACGTATTACCAATAAATTTAAAAAATTCTGCCTTTTTTTGTAATTTTAAAAAATTTAAACATTTTTTCTGTTAATCCTCATTATAGTGTTTAAAAATTATTAGATTTTGATTTTTAAAAAATAAGCCTAAGTAACCCTATTGTATTATTTTATTGTATTACTCTGTAAGTTCTTTGTATGGCCAGACTCATAGCTGCACAATCTCTAAAATTTGCACATAAGCATAACCCCAACTGTTTCTATGGCTTTAAGCTTTATAACAATGATTTAATAATTTCACGCAAAAAATGAATGGTAAAACCATTATTTCTTAAATAAACATTTCTTAGAATTATCTGAATTCCACTGGATGATTAAATCTATATTTATGGGACACTTCCAAACAACATTTATTACTACTTAATAAGCCTAACTATTACCTACTAGCTTTCATATTGTAAATTAATTTGACAAGCTTCGATTTACTCAGTGTGTCATATGAGAATCATTACCGTTAATACTAACAACTATACAGGGAACATAAGACAAATTAATAAAACCTACCTCTTCATATGCACGAGTACAGCGGCGATATGTTTACATTTTACCCGAATGTCTTTACACGAGTAACTACAAGTTATACTTTTCAGGTTGGTCTCCAGTGTTAATGGCATATTAATCTGATGAGGATGTCCACCAAACTTTGCGGTTTGAAGCCAGAATGACATAATATTTGTTACTTTGCTATTACGAGATGCAACACCATAGTTAACTAAATATTTCATCTTTACTATTTCCGAGCACTCAGTTAAAAGGATGCTTAAAATCACCTAAAAACTCCATGATCTCGTGCATCTTGACTACAAGCTCAAACATTCACATTGTTTTGATATTAACACAATTATTCAAAAAACAACATTAAAATCCCTATGGTACACAGCTTCTCTGCGGTTTGTTTATGCCGTATTTAACCTCCATTTTGACCAATTCAGTGCTGCGCTCTGGCGAAGTTAAATATGCGAATTATACAAATTAAAATTTACACATACTCCTACAGTTGCAATTAAACCATCATCATAACTAAACATTTGGTTTTTCCTCAATTTAAAAGTTAAAACATCGCCTTTACTTATGTCAGATTGTTTACTATAATCAAGTTTTGGGACCACAAAAAAGTCTCAATAGTATCATCATAAAAAATGTATAATTACAAAAAAAAATTTTTTGCTCTGGACTTCCTGTGTGTACATCTTTAAATCAGTCTTTATAATTTTTGTCTTATTAAAAAAAATACTTTTAGACTTAATGTAAATGTTTGGAATTTATAAAATGTCATGTTCAAGGTCATTCAAGGTAAAATGTCAATGAGGTCAAGGTCACAGGTCAAGGTCATGGTTACCGACATATAACATGGCGAACAAGATGGCCTCCGACCGACCAGAGTGACAGAGCAGTTTGTTGATGCCGGTGCCAGACCCACAGCCCCTTATGCCCGAACTCCCATAATTATACTACCTACTTATGAATACCAGTTGGTATTTGAAGTGTAAGTAAGTTACTGAAAATAATAACATACAATTAGAAAATACAGAAAATGGTAATGCAGTTAAGAAAAAGTACAATTGCGGTAAATAAATTAAAAAAATCATTCTTAAAAGAATTCCATTCGTGAGGGTATTATAAATGAATTATACAGACCCACGAGAAAGAATTTTCCAAGAAGAAAATTTATCAGTTTTGGTGTAGATGGCTTATGGCAGATCAATTATGTTAAAATGGATACTGGAAGTCTGAAAGATATATCATCTATAAATAAAGTATTTAAGTATCTACTATCCATCATCGATGACTTTATAAGTGTGAATTAGCTTTATTCATTAAATATAAAACAGACAAAAATATTGTAGATGGATTAGAAACTTAATTGTCAATTAGAAAACCTAACAACATAATAGTAAAAAAAATTTAATTGTTACAAATTAGCCACATAAAGTAAAGAATTCATAAAGACACATGAATTAAAAACGAATACAATTTAATAAAAAACTTCTCAAAATATTTCACAGTCTTTAAAATATACAAGATAACAAGAAAAATCTCACAGGCAATTAATTAATTCATGTTTCAAAAATGTATAGCACAAATCTTTAAATACACTATCTTGAAGCTATCATTTGGCCTAATCGACTAAATTTTAATGGACAACCACACACAGTAACACACATACAAAACTCTTGAAATAAATGTGCAAAGTGCCCAAATTTTCTAAAGCCAATTACCAAATTCAAAATTCAATATAGGAAAAATTGCTGTGATCTGAGACCAATGTCCCATTTACACACTAGCCCGTTGCATACTATAAAATATGATTTAGCACTCAAAGAAAAAATTATGAAAGCGAAATGACAAATGAATGAAATGTCGGCAGAAACACATTAAAATGTTCACAGTACCGCAGCCACCCTGAGGGCCTTCAAAGCTTTGGCAAAAAATACGAAATATTTAAAAAGGGAGAGCATTATATTCCATGCTAAGATTACAATGGCTCATAAACCTTTGATAATATTCACACCTATAGCTGCGAGGAAAGGTACATGGTGCGTGTCATTTAAGAAACTGTCCAACGGTAAACATACTGGTAAAGGGCGAAGCTCGTTCCAATTAGACATATTCATCAGGCAACATAAACCTTGATAGACTCACACATTATTTTAATACAGAAAGAATTCAATTGTATACTAAATAGATAACACAATTTATCAAGAAGCGGCTGGCCAAAGGGAATTTCGAATGGGCACCAAAATGAATGTAATTTTATGCAACTCTATATAAAATGTCTCCAGATTAGCCTTGGATAATGTGACTCACATCACAAAAGTCAAACACAATCCTACATCACCATGACTTTACATGCACACACGCAGCTCCTGACAGGGAGACCCGGCGAAAAATAAGAAGCGAAGTGACCCGGAAAATGCCATACCGGTGTATTTAAACACTGTAGCAAAACCTTAGTGCATGAGCGGGGAAGGAGAGGCAGAGGTGGAACATGGAGAATCAACACTAAGGAGGGTGAATACAGAGAAGGAATCTATAGGTGATGTCACACAGCTCCGTCTACGCACATGACGGCAAACCTGACCTCACATAGTAAACAGTTCCTTGAACTTATGAAAAAAAAAATTATATATCATTATTCAACTTACTCAGAACTTAAAGAAAGTGTACTTGAAATATTTAGCTATACTTTAAATACACGCGGAAGACATTACCTTTAAATGCGATTTGTAAATGAATAAATATTTTAGATTAATTATAAAATAAATGCAATAATACATAACATCATTATGAAACTCATTGATATTAATGAAAATAATGAATGTTTTTTTAACTAATTATGGGAATAGAACATTGAGTTCTAAACCGAAATATAAAGTTAACAATTAAAAAATACGTGAGTAAACTGAAGGAAAATTTGTAAAGTGATACACTGCTAATTGGTCAACAGAATTATTCAGTATTTATAAATTATTAAGTAACAAAATATATTTGAGACTCAAATCATTAAGATGTAAAAGGAAATTTTTGTGAACATGAAATTATGAAGACTGAGTATGTTGAGTAAACCATAAGATAGAAAGAGATAAAATTTGTGTAAAATGGTTAGGATTTAATAACTCTCAGATCTCATGGATTAATGAAAATTATGTTTTGTAAACTTGAAATATGCAAATAATTTTTTTATGTTTAAATTATACTTGTTTGTATATGAAAAGAGCTTCCCTCTTATTTTACCATTCTATACTTTATTCTGATAATTGTAATGTAAGAAAATATGTATACAAATTAACTGATATTTTACTGTAAATTTTATTTTATCTTTATGGATAAAGAAAATGTGATATTTTCCTAACATTTATGGAACATTATACATTTAGAGACGATTAAACTTAATACTAACATTTGGGTTTATAATTTTAATTACTTTTGAAGCATGTCCCAAATAGGCCCTTTAGTAAATATGTGGTAACACTTTTCATTTTACTTTCCTTGGATAGTCTTCTTTGAACATTATTCTTATCTTCACAGACATTGTATATATCAGTAATTAATCCTGACAATTCTTCCTCTGGTAGATCATCTACTACATCTTTACTTTAAACTTATATTTTATTACCTCTTTTTATGGTAATCGACAATGTTTGTTCACAAATGATTAGTTCAATATTAGTTAATTCTTAATTAAATTTTTTTAAAAATATATCATATCTTGTGTTATTAATAAGATCCACAATATTGTTATTTTGTTTAAAAATCATTCTGATAATTTTATATTAACCTTCTATATATTTGATACACATATTTTTCTGCTTCAACTCAAATTTTTTTTAAAAGTATTGAAACATTTTTTCTTTAACTGAATAATTGTGGATTTCATAATGACGAACATAAGACATTCTATCTTCTTCAGTTCTACCAGTATTGTAAGTAAATAATCTATTTATAATTTTTTTTCAGTACCACCTACTTCAAAATAATGTTGATTAGCATGCTGTTTAGTTTTTGCATTGTAAATCAAGTATTTTTTCATATTTTAATATTTTAATGATAGTTTTAAATTTTTATTTCATATCTGTTTTTGTATTTATTGTTCTTAAATTTTTAATTTATTTTCATATACAATAGTTAATTGTGTTTTTTTCTTTTGGTGATTGAATTTTTTTGGTTCATCATGATATTCCTTTACATAATTTGAATGATCGACCTATATAACATCTAATGTAAAATAATAATCTTTTATTTCATTACCTACTTTAGTTATAATATATTTTGTAACTAATTTTTAAAAGTTTCTTACTGAAAGAAGAATCCAAGTCATTCTACTTCAATTATTAAGAGTAATTTTTTTCCTTTTTTTCTTTGTATGAAATGATTATACTAAATTAATTCGTTGGTTATTTTCTAGTAAGTAAATATTTAATATTTTCAAGTAATAATTATCAAATTTTCTTTAAACTTATCCATTTCTCTTCTAAAATCCAGTGATTTCTCTTACCAGGTTACTGAATTGCTAATAACATAATATATAAAAAACAAAATAAAGTTATAGTTATCAGTTTATCTTTCTAACTATATATTAATATGTTAAAACAATTTTATAAAATTAACTGATTCTTATTTTTATTAATAAGCTCCATTATAATTAATTGTCTATCCATCTCATCAATTTCGTATTTTTATGAGATCTACAATCTGCTCCATTTATATAAACTATATTAAATATAAATTGATAATGGTAAAATATTAAATTTTTAAAGTGATCCTGTAAGTATTATCTCAAAATATATTATCGTTTTTTTTATATAAATTTTACAAATCACTTTTATACTCAAATATTTATTCATTGGATTATTATAGTTTATATCTATATATTGTATTTTATTGTTTTTAAGAATAATATTATACCTAATTATAGTTATATTCATTCAAAATTGTAGACTCTGAAATGTATTATAAAAAGATAATAATTTAGTTTATAATTAAAATATTTTTCTCTACAAATAAAGGAATGCATATATATTTAAACGATGAACATAACTTTAATTCATGATAATTTTTATGGAGAAACTCAAAAAATGTTTGACTGCCTATCTGTTCGATCAATTTCACATGTGGTTTTTTTAACCATATAGATTCTATTTATACGAGAAAAATAAATAAAAATATTTATTTTATAATGAGTATATTCCTGATTTATTGATAAATACAGCCGAGTATTCTATTAATTACCCGTTAACACCGACAATTCCTTACGGTTTAAAATATTTCCATATTACAATGCATCACTATTAGACAAACGTTTTCTTTAAATAGTTTGTTACATATCTCTTACTAACTGTTTTGGTACTTTTGAGTTGGTTTGAGATTCATAAAAACAGTCAATATTTTTGTGTCTCCCTCTAGTAAAATCGCTCTTATTATATCATGGGTATCTAAATTTACATCATCAAAAATAATAAGAGGACTATTTTCACAATCATTCGAAGGGACGATTTATTACTAAATAAAAAATAGCCTATATTTTCTTTACATTTTTTCGATACTTTTTAGAAATCACTTTGTAATTGAACTAATTTTGGTTGATTAAATTTTTTTTGAGCAAATACATAACTTATTAAAGTTTGACTCATGCCATGTACGATCGTTCTTGCTAGCCAATCTGTCATGCTGCATTGCCCCGCACTAGTGTGTTTGGCATTCTGCATCGGTTGTACCACTAATGTTGTCGGGACACGTGTCATCGCACCCCGACGGTGCCATCACGAGACGTCGGGAGACATTCCCACGCTGTAGACAACTTGGGTGCATTATAAAGATGCAAAGATGCCCCCAGCGCCAGATCGTCGACTTGCGTGTGTGTTGTGGCTTGCAAAACACCGGGATACATGACACCACGTGCTCAGTGATTTCCCCACTCCAAATAAAACGAACCACTTCAGACAAATCTGAATATTTATTTAAAATGGAAAGTGTTTTGTAACCTTGATTTGTATGGAATTGTGTGTATAGTATTTGTTGTCGTACTTAACCTCATTTGTTACTGCCCCTATGTTAGTGAACATGCCTGGTGTAGAGGTCTATTGTGACATCATAGTGATCATGTTTTCGATTTAGTCTGTTCAAAATTTTTTGCAAGGGTTTGCATTGTGTTTAGTGTTTTGTATAATACTCTTCAAATTAATATGTTGAACTATAATGTAGATGGATACCAATTATTACATCGTATTAAAAAATATGTCCCACATAAAATCTTGCTACATTTCAATTAATTAAGCTCCATTTTAATTAACCAAAAGAACTTTCAAGCAAATTATTTGTTTTGTTAATTATCTGTCGGTGTTGTTGTGTTTATTGTCCATGTAATATTGTAATTGCTTTTAACAGGCTTTGTGGTGCGTAAAGCATCCTTGGCATGCTGATTCATGCACCATGTTATTCAGTTGGGATCATGATGCATAACAGAGAGCACGGCTGGTCGCCACCATGCGCAGCTTCACTGGTTGCTTACCTATCGGATAGAGTGCAACAATTAATGTTAATTTACAGGACATTTTTGTGCTTTTATCCCTCGTACCCGGGGTTTGCTTTTCCGCTCTGCCGGCTCCGCATCTGGAGCTGTAACTCCAGCTTGTATATTTTACATTGGCCCTGGTGTTTAATTAAATTTAATTTTGTTGATGCCAACATCTGTGGTGTGCAGTGATAAACCATGTTACCATAATCTGAGCGTTCATCTTCATGGTGTTTATGGGCTTGAGTCCCAACAACTCACTCTCATAAACCAGTACAGGCCATTCAGGATGACTAATAATCCTTAGTTATAGCATGTAAGAGTGGATCACCCAATACCACTCCTAGGTAGGTATGGGTCAACGTGCGTGCAGCAGGGAGAGTTGTGTTTTCAACTCAACCATGGCCATCAGCACACGACACTGAGGAGTGCACTTGTGCTCTCCACTTTTGTACCACAGCTAGCCCATTACCTTTAACACCTTCTCAACAAAGTCTGCTGCCCCTTCTCCTCCCAAGCAGTCATAGAGAAGTCTGCCATGCAGGGTCTGAGACCCCGACGACCAGTTGGTCGGCAACACTGGGACACACTTCTGTGATAATGGAACCATCAACAGGAAATGGTGCCGCGGTTCACATGTGTGGCAAATTTTTCCAACTGGTGGACATTTCTACTACCACTCCACATGTCTGCTACTAAGGAATTGTCAAATGTGATGAGCTTAAAACTACCCCTTACAAATGCGACATACAAGACCTATTGCCCTGGCAGACACCAGCTGGTGGCCCCACGGCAATGAGTGACAAGTGCGAATGCGCAAGGTAGATGCAGTGCCCTTCAATGAACAGTATTTCTAATGTGCGGACTTCACTATAATTGCAATAACAGTCAATGTGCCCAATCCCATTGTGGCCATTCAGTGCGACAATCTTTTGTGCATACAGCCAGGGCCTCTAAACATGTGCGACAATTGCCTTCGGGCATTCTATGAACAGTGTTTATCTCTGTCCGATCTTTTCCCCATGCAAGCAGGCTTCTTATGTTGCGCGATGTGCTACACTATCATCAAACTAACTTCTGAAACGAAGCCTACAGTGTTCGTGTCTCTCACACAGGATGCTCCAATCTGCTGCTGTCACACGCATTGCACCATCATGAGTACCGAGCTGTTTACATGCTAAAAGTACAACCAGACTGTGCACCTAGCGTGCCTCAAATCCTTCGAACATCCTTATGTTCACGGATGAAAGTTCCAGTGAGTTTCCTGCTCGCTCGCACCTGTCAGCCGACTCCAAGTTCCGGTCGATGTTGGTATACACCAGACAGCACCTAAAAACCACCATTTGTTGCAGCCTCAACTGTGGACAGTGCCCCAGACAACAGTAATTGTTATACAACAAGTGTATTTGCTGCACCTAACCACTACATCTCCGATCAACATCCTGCAGCAACTAATTAACCAAACTTCTGTTCCAAATGCTGCACACACCACATCACCACCTGCGAAATTCTAGTCGCTACTGGTATGCAGGGTAACAAACTTAAGACCCACATGGTATATTGGAAGAATGTGCGTCTATGTTGTTACAGCATAGCGTACGAGGAGTGGGCCAAGTGCATCGTGAACTAACTGGTGGGCGATGAGGGCATGTGGTGCCATCCCATTGCTAGTTACGAAATGGCATGGGATGAGTTCGTCAATACTTTCCAGCACCCTTACAGTAAAAAATTCTTGTCAGTACAATCACAAAATCACCTCACGTTTGAAGAACAATGGCCTAGTGAGTCATTGCCAGCTTTTTTTTTTTACCAGAAAAAGCCCCCTAGTGTGCCATTTTCAACCACTGCTGTCTGAAGCGAAATTGCTGAGCGTAGTCGCTGAGACAGCACGTCCGGAATATTGCGCTGCGTTAATTGTAGTAGTTAACTAAAGTGCCGAAGAATTTCTGTGGACCACTGCCAGCCTCGAGCGAACCATACTGCCGTACTATGGAAGCGAATAGCACTCAATCAGTGACTTCGCGACCAGCAAAGAGGGTATGATGTGCCACATACCCCCACACCAAAATATCAAGTGCAGCCATGGCAGCACTTACACCAGAGCAGTTACAACTGGCCACAACCTCACCAGCATCAATAACAATCATGTAGCAGCAACAACTTCAACAACAGCAACCAAGAGCATGGTGGGACGAGGAGTATTTAAAACCATCCACCACCGTTTCCGTGTCGGTTCTGCAAGGGTGACCAGTTGCATTGGCCCTGGGATTTCCCTAACTGGCTACATGGCCAGGAATGCAGTCTGCAACGGTTTCCGAGAGCTCTAGAAACGCCTTGAAGGGGACGCGAGACCGGACATCTCAAGTACCCCGGGTGATAGACTTTCCACAGACTGACTCCACAACAAGCACTCCTTTACAAAATAAGCAGTGTACACAATCAATTAATTTGTATTATGATTACCATAACCTGACTTAGATGCCACGCACTAATAAATACAGCTTCCTCTCACAATGTTATCCAACCTAATTTTGTGCAACATAATTATACGAAACTAGTGGAACAAACAGTGTGCCTTGCAACTGGAACTCATGCCAGAAAAACCCTTGGCCAACAACAATAACAGTGTGTATTTGTAATCTGGAGACTGCGACGACTGCCATTGTATAGGAAACCTCACCGAAGACACCATACTGGAAGTGCCTTGGTTTACAGAGCCAAACACCAACGTTGAGAATGTGGCCCGCTGTATCCATTTTGGTGTGAACTAGTGCCACATCATCTACTACATCGATTGACATTCTCCAAACAGCATGCCACCCATGCAGTTTGGAGAACTCGACAACGATGTGTTAGCCCGGTAATGCGAAGCCTTCCAACTTCTGCTCATGGAACGACATGACATCTTCGCCCCGAACGATCCACTGCGGCCCACAACATTCGTAGAGCACACCATTGAGTTAACATATTGTGCTCCGATATATGCACCTCCTCGCAGCCACTTTCTTAGCAAAGCTTCAGTCATCCTCCAACAAAGTACTGAGATGATCCGGGAAGGGGTGATTGAACCCTCCAATAGCTAGTACAACTCTGCTATTATGTTGGCTCCAAAGAAGGATGGAAGTTGGCGCTTCTGCGTGGACTTCCACCAGATAAATGAAGCCACCAAGAGCATGTCACCACTGTTCATCAGCGTCTGTGACGCTCGGCCAGCTTAGGGCGGGCTAAGGTAATGACGTCTTTGGACCTGCGCATCACCTAATGGCAGGTGCCAGTATGCCTGGAAGAACATCTCACGACGACGTTCACTGCCCCCAATGGCCGCCAGTACCTATTATGTCCCATGCTGTTCGGCTTGAAGTGTGCCCCTGCCATCCTCCAAGCATACATGGATGATGTGGTGGTATGGTCCGAAACATGAATGGAGTACCTTCGCCACCTCTCCTTGATGCTCGAACGACTGACCATCAAATGTCTAACGTGTGCAGTGCCAAAGTTTCATATAGAGATAATTGTATTGAATAATTGGGACACATCGACGAGAATTGGAACCGTCCGAATGCCGAACACCTGCATCTAATTAACGAGAGCCGATCATCTCGCACCCATAAGCAACTCAGAAAATTATTGGGATTGATAAACTGGCTGCAAGAGTTTATTAGAGATTTTGTTATAGTGACCATGCCGTTGACCACCCTTATGTCTCCGCAGAAACATTTCCAGTGGACCCTAGAAGCTGTGATCTTGAAGACATAAAAATCCGGTTCAGAGAGTGCCCTACCTTAGCTAGACACGACCTAAGTCGGCATCTTTACCTTGAAAAAGAGACTAACCAGGAAGGCCTCGAGGCTGTGTTATTCCAGTACGACGACTCCTGTGTGTGACAGGTGATTGAATTCGCGAGCGCAAAGTTCGACCTTACCGAGCATTGGTACGACATCAACGAGAGGGTGTAGTCAGTGAAAAAGTACCATCCCTATTTCGAATATCAGATATCTACTATTCATAAAGAAAACCGCTGCTTGGTGTTGCTCCACATCATGTGTGAAGCCAGGAGAAAGTTCACATGCTACATCCTACTGCAGCAAGCCTACGACTTCGATGTGGAACACATACCTGTGAAATCAAATCAACTGGCAAATGCACTTTCCCGAGCATGCTGCCCAGACCCGACTGCCTATGATACTGCCGAATGGGAGGATTTCATGCCCCAATTTCAGCAAGTCAGATCCCAGATACCCAGCTAAACAAGGTGAATGCGCAAACTGACACATCCCACCCACACCGAGTGGAAGTTGATTGTGTCCCCACTTGCATGCAAAACAGTGTTACATTATGCCCATAATGGTATTCTTGCAGACACACAGGCTCACAAAAAACCCTCACCAACATCGAACACATGTTCTACAGTCCCAGCAGTTGCTGCGAAATATCAAAGTTCAGTGGGTGTACTGAACCAGAAGACAACTCCCACTGGAAATGTCAAGGAGTAAGGTGTAAGTGGCTGATGAAATAACTTGAAATAACAAGAACAGTCTACAGTGCAGCTATTAAAAAAACTGGTCTTGCCTCAGTCGAAAGGCTGATGCAATCACCCGACTAGTAAGAGTCAGAAACTGGTCCTGACTGGACTGTCGCTCGAGCGCTGCATTTCCAATTCAATGCAAACAAGCGCAGCTATTGAAAAGGTTAATTTTACATACGTAATCGCGGTCGCCCCCGGTAGGATTAGTCGGGCGACCTTCGGGTTGGCTGTGAATTATGCACAGCCTACAGGATGGTACAAAACTTCCGAACTGGAACTCTTAAACTTTATATTACAATCTGAACAACAGTACTGTACACTATAAAGGGGGCTTTCACAAATGCCATTAATTTCTGACATTTGTACTTTCATTGGACAGCTACAGATGCAAATTATACCATTTACTATTACCGTTTCTGTATAACAGCTCTTTACACCTTTTAAAAGAGACTCTATTTCTTGGTTTACAACAAACTTCACAAGATTTTCTTAGAAGGTCAAAACAATCCAAACTCATAAAATAGATACACAGTGCCGTTGACCGATATTGAAATGGAAGAATTTGAACTGTCTGACGAAATACTAATCACTTCTGGTTCACAAATCCCTCACCCTTAATGGCTGGCCTTCTTTCGCACTCCCAGTAAGGACATGCGGCCTCAACTACAGTAACTCGACTTAAAAACCAATGTTATTAACATTAATTTCTTTAAATATATGATTTGTAGTTTTTTCCTTTATTAAGTTTATAAAAGGTTAGATATTTAAAATTATTAACAAAAAAAAAAAAAAAAATTACTTTCCACTATAAGGCTGCAGTCTACGTCTTATAGTAAAGTGAAAAATATGTCCACTTTTGATGCTAATGATATCATTACGTATACAACTATTAATGTTGATTGTACAACAATGTTAGGGGGTGCAATGTGTGAAACAGATTCAAAGTCCACCGTACTCAACAACTGCGAGTGCCTAGTAAGGCATTTGAAACTATTGCCCTGGGCATCATTGGCCCCTATCCTAGAGCAGGGAATGTGAAGCGATTTATCTTTGTTGTGACTGACCGGTTTTCTGGATGGGTTGAGGTGTAATTCCAAAGTAGCACACATGTCAATGTGTTAGTATACACTTTTAAAAAAGAGTTTTTCCCGCTGAGGCTATCCTAAGAACATGCTGTGTGATAACAGTGCCCAGTTCTGGGGAAGAAGGTGCACTTGCTATGTAGTGTTCCCGATGAGAACTGCTGTTTACCACCCACAGGCCAAACCTGCCGAGAGATAAAATCAGGACATCAAGACAAGCTATGTCACCATGTGGGGGTAAACATGCGAATTGGGCCTAACAGCTGCCCACTGCTCTTTTCATATTGCGACACCACATAAATGCTGCAACCAGTAAAACCACTGCAGTGGTCCTGTTTGGATACAATCTGCCAATGCGGGGAGAGTTTCAGTGCCCGCCGCTAGATGCAAGCAGTAACCCGGGAAGCAGCGAAGCAAAACTTGTGCGCCGTACATGAGAAATGCAGGAAATACGCGAGAGGCAGCAGTGGTACACTCTTCAGTGCACCCCCACCACTACAAGGACTCCAGCCCGCTTACAACCCAGTCAGATGGTATATGCGAAGATGCAACCCCTCTCATCAGGGAAGAATTTCTGTGCAGGGTTTGCGGCTTAATTGGAGTGGCCAGCACATGATCTTGCAATGCAGATGTGTGCGGATTCATCAGGACGACCTCAGCCTAGAGCCCAGGGCTGGCATAGGTGCTACGACTCCCGCCACCCAGCAAAAGTATCCATGAGCCTCACCCCCTACTGACACACTCCCTGATGATAAGCGTACCACTGGTGGGCTGCACAGAGATGACAACTTACTGTGCCTCTTTGCCATCAAGACGTACAGCATCTCGACGCCCGCTGCCAACAGTGGAATATGGTCGCATTCAGGGGAGGTGTCTCCTGCGGACGTCACTCCTGCCCACCTACTGGATTCGCCAGCCAGTATATACTTGCAGCGACCACCTGATGCACACATGCCTGCTCGTTCCGTGAAGCATCCACCTGGAGGCACCAGGGTCTTCCCGAGTAGGGACACCAGATTTTCTGACTACCTCACAGGGTGACACTGAACCACCCGGTGCATCAGCACTACCATCGTGAGAGGCATCGCAGCTAAACCCTACAGTCAACCAAGGGCATAAACAGAATGGTCTGGGAGATGCATGGGATGCAAGCCACACTGGGGAAGAGCCATTGATCGATGGGCAGCATCCCTCCAATTCAGCTGGCCAGGATCGCACCCAGTGGGTACTTCAATTGCTCCCCACGACAACTCCGACTGCGCCGACGAGTCGAGCGATGGAGGTGGCATGCTACTTCTCTACCATTCTAGGTGGGTGCGTCACATACGCCCATGAGCGTGTCCTTCCTGTGCGGATCCCCCAGCATTCTGGTGTGCAAGGAAGGCGACGACAAAACCCCACCACCTCGCATCATGTCAGAAACTTCCAGGAGTTATGAATTATCTATTGCTGCTGCGCCACTGCCAGCAGACATCCAACTGCTGCTGACATCATCAACCAATGAGGGACTCCGTGCAAAAATAGGCACCAATAAGAAGGGGGGGGGGATTTGTTACATGCCACGCACAGTCATTCCCCTTAGTTCGTCTGTCACACTGCATTGCCCCGCACCAGTGCGTTCCGCATCCCATATCTCCTGCACCAAACGCGCAGTCGGGACCCGACGAAGCCATCACAAGACATTGGGCATCGTACCCCAGCTGCGAATGCCTTGGGTGCCGCATAAGTTTGCTTCCGATGCCAAATCGCCAACTGGCATGTGTGTTGTGGCTAGTTAAACAACGGGAAATGTAATGCCATGTTTCCCGTGAATTTCCACACTCCACGTAAAATCACCCACATCAGACACATCAGAATCATTATTTATTTAAAAGGGAAGGGGTTTGTAACCTTGTTTTGTATGGAATTGTGTGTATATCGTTTGCTGTCATATTTAACCACTTTTTTTACTGCCCCTATGCTAGTAATCATGCCTGGTGTGGAGGCCCACCATGGCATCTTAGTGATCATGTTTTTGGTTTAGTCTGTCAATTATTTTCGCAAGGACTTGTATTGTGTTTAGTGTTTAGTGTTTTGTGTAATACTCTTCAAATTAATGTATGTTACCAGAATGTAGATGAATATAAAGTGTTACTTCGTATCTAAAAATATATCCCACATAAAAAGTTGCTAAATTTCAGTTAAGCTCCATTTCAGTTAACCATAGGAACTTTTAAGCTAATTATTTGTTTTGATAATTTTATACCAGTGTTTTTGTGTTTATTGACCATGTAATATTGTATTTGCTTTTAGCGGGCCTTGTGGCACGAAAGGCACCCTTGGCAGGCTGCTTCTTCACCTTGTTCTTTAGTCGGGATCATGGCGCGTAAAGGAGAGCACGGCCTGTCACCACTCTGAGACACTCCACTGCTTGCTCACCAATCAGATATAGTGCAATAGTTAATGTTAATATGCCGAAACGTTTTGTGCCACGTCTAGAGCTGCAACTCCAACTTGTATATTTTACATTGTCTCTGGTGCCATTTTTGTGCCGTGTAACCAATCGTATAGATGAAGATCCGGGTCCGCTTAATTTTGTCGCCACCACTTTCAGTGGCGTGCAGTGATCAAGGCTAATAAACCATGTAAAACAACACTGAGCATGTGTTCATTTTTCTTTACCTTCATTGTGTTTACGGTCTTGGGTCCCTACAACCTGCTTTCATAAACCATTAAAAGTGCATTTAGGATGGCCGATAATCCTGATTTAAAGCATTGTACGAGTGGACCGCCCAAAACCACTCCTAGGTAGGTACGGTTCGCAATTCAGCAGCAGGGAGATTTGTGTCTTCAACTCAGCAATGGATGTAGGCTAACAGCCCTGAGGAGTGCACTTGTGCTCTCCACCTCCGTACTACAGCTAGTCCGTCGCCTTTACCACCGTCTGAACAACCTCTGTCATGCCTGCTCAAGTCTAGTTTAATTATCCTTTTTTGTATACAAAATTAATCATTAAATTTGTTTTCCCACAGCTCGATAGACTAACAATTATTGCTCTAATATTGTCAGGGAATTGTTTTAATATCATTTTATTTATTGATTTTTCTTTAGAAATCAAAATATCAATACTACAATCAATTATATTAATTTAATATATACTATTTTGTATAAATGGATAAGAAGGTACTTAATTTGAAAAATAATAATAATAATTATATTTTGATGAAGTACACTGCGATATGCTTCTATTGGATTTATTAGAGTCCAACCAAAATATTTGATTCCTAACATAAATAATAATGAAATAATAATAACAGATACAACTCAAAAACTTATTACTCATAGAGGACAGTTTGATACCGATTCACTGAAAGGAACTATCGTTAATTTGGCCCTTTTTTGGCTAATGGAAATGAATTATCGCCAGACAATATATGAAATGGAATAAGAGTTCAATCCAAATTAAACATTAAGTTTGATGACAGATCATAGGACATTTTAGGAATTAAAAGTAATACTGTTTTAGAGGGATATCAGATAATTTTAGGTACCAAATTACCTAATTTTGATGCAGTAAAATCACAAACGTTCATTGCAAGTTAGCTCATGTTATGTTCATTAAATATGATAATATCATTGCCAGGTTTAAAAAAATTTGTTTGAAGTATTTTACTGTGTATATGTTTTTTTCCTTTATTTGATTAAATAAACCATACATTTTCTAATATATAGTATTAGAAATTAGAAATGACAAATGGTAATTTCATTAATTTTGATGGTGTTGATATTAAAATAATTATAGAAAAAAGTTTATTTTCAATTTTTTTATATACTTTAAATTATGCATTTAATATTCTATCTGCTGCTAAATTATCTTACTACTTTATTATTTGATTTCTATGTATTTACTTTTTATCTTCATAAATATTTAATTTACTCATCAATGTGTTATCAACCTCTTCTATAATTTCTATGTCGCCCATCATGTTCGTCACAATTATTTATTTTACTTCAAAATAAATCTATTTAATTATATTTATTAGGTGTACAACTTTGCTTCCGCCGTTTATCGATGGATGGGTGCAGCGGTAAATGCTGATGGAAATATGTAGATTAATAATGTCTCACAGTAAGCTTGGACATCTGTCAACATAACGACATCACCACATTAGTGAATTTGTGTTTGCATCATAAATTTATTCTCGAGCGAAGATGTCAGTTTTCGAGCCAAATGCTTGGCATGTGCGGGAATTATTGATTTTCTGCATCCATTTCAAGAAAACGTATGGTGAGGCTGCTCTTAGTGAATGAACGTGTCGTGAGTGGTTTCAACGCTTTAAGAGTGGTGATTTTGACGTCTAGGACCGGCATGGCGGTGGAAGAGGGAAATGTTTCGAAGATTCCGAAATGGAGGCATTACTTGATGAAGACTCGAGCCAAACGCAGGAAAAACTGGCATAACCATTGGGAGTGATACAACAAGCCATTTCAAAACGCATAAAAGCAATGAGAATAATCCAGAAGCAAGGAAATTGGGTTCCGTACGAGTTGCAACCGAGAGATGTTGAACGACGTTTCTTTTTTTGTGAACAGCCCGCTTCAAAGACACAATCGGAAGGTGTTTTATCATCGCATTTCGACCAGTGATGAAAACTGGGTCCACTATGATAATCCGAAGCACAGAAAACCATGGGGAATGCCCGGACATACCTCCACGTCTACGGCCAGACCGAATATGCACGGCGTCAAGGTCACCTCAGTGTAGTATCTTATGAGCTGTTGAAACCGAGTGAAACCATCACAGGGGATCGGTATCGAATGCAATTGATGCGTTTGAGCCAAGCTTTGAAGGAGAAACGGCCACAACAAAGAGAGACACGACAAAGTTATCCTCCAGCTTATCAATGCTCGGCCACATGTCGCAAGACTGGTCAAGACATACGTAGCAACGCTGAAATGGGAGGTCTTACCCCACCCGCCGTACTCTCCAAACGTTGCTCCTTCCGACTACCATTGGTTTCGATCGATGGCACATGGCCTGGCCGATCAGCATTTCCATTCGTATGAAGAAGTAAAAAAATGGATCGATTCGTGGGTCGCCTCAAAAGACGCGTCGTTTTTTCGAGATGGTATCCGAAAATTGCCAGAAAGATGGGACAAAGTAGTGGCTAGCAACGGATAGTACTTTTAATCACAAATATGTAATCATGTTTTAACAATAAAGCCTCAAATGTTGGGAAAAAAACGGCTGAAGAAAGGTTGTATACCTGATAATATTTGTTTCCTCGTAACATTCTATCTCTTCACCACTGTTCAGATGATTAAAAAAATATTTATATTTTATTTACAACCAATTTGATATTTAAGTCTCCGTCTGCTTTACCTTCTTCATATCTGCATACATATAGTAATTTATATATTTTATTACCCAAAATTATGCTTTTATAATCTTCATAATTTAAAGCTATTTTACTCATCTGAACTGCTTGAACCTCTTGCATGTATAATCTTGCTAAGTTCATTTTTCTTAATATTTTCTTTTCTTGAAAAAGGTATTTCATATCAAATGTTATTTCATTCTTAAAAACAGTTTTTTAAAAAATCCTTTTGACTTTTTATTTTCTTTTCCATCAACTTAAAATGCAAATTTTTTTTNCTTAAAAACAGTTTTTTAAAAAATCCTTTTGACTTTTTATTTTCTTTTCCATCAACTTAAAATGCAAATTTTTTTTTCACCTAACTCAACCAATTCTGTTATAATTTTACCATTATTTTCATCTTTCACATTACCAATGATCCTTTTGCTCATTTCTGGTAAATTAGATTTATTATTTTTCGAATATTTACTGTAATAAAATTAATTTATAATTTCTTCATATCTGTATGAACATCCTCGGTTTTTATGTGTATTGATAGCATTATTCAGNTTAAAAACAGTTTTTTAAAAAATCCTTTTGACTTTTTATTTTCTTTTCCATCAACTTAAAATGCAAATTTTTTTTCACCTAACTCAACCAATTCTGTCATAATTTTACCATTATTTTCATCTTTCACATTACCAATGATCCTTTTGCTCATTTCTGGTAAATTAGATTTATTATTTTTCGAATATTTACTGGAATAAAATTAATTTATAATTTCTTCATATCTGTATGAACATCCTCGGTTTTTATGTGTATTGATAGCATTATTCAGTGTGTTTATTATGTTTTGGTTTCATTATTTTTTAGTGGAAATTATACATCAATTATTTTAATATTTCTAAACTCGACATCCCTTCATAAGTTGTTTGTTTAATTTTGATTTATTTTTATTCATACGAATGACAGCTAACTTTTTGGTAAAAAATAGTATCTATATCATTATCAGGTTACAAATTAATTTTTCAATCTTTTAACAATCACTCACTAAGTTTATTTCTGCTCATTGTATTATATTTTTTCCATAGTTTTACTATAAATAGAATTGTTAATCACTTTACAAAAATACTTTTGAAAATCATTTGCTGCTTTTGTCCTCATTTGTGTATTGAGATTATTTTTGAAGACAATTTAAACATTTGTATTATAAGACTTTGTAAACATATTCTAACTTAAAACCCTGTTCAAGACATTATTTAAATGTTCTGTAATGTCTCCATGATTTCCTTTTTTTCTTGAGTTGTTTGCCAATTTATTTCTTCTTTCCAGAGTTTGAGGAAAGTATTTAGGTTAACTTTGCAATTTTTTCTGGAATTCTAAATGTTCTTCCAAAATGAAAGCATTTTCTGAATCATTTGGTGGATTTCTGATGTATTTTGCTACTTTTTCTGGATCTAATCCTTCAGCTATTTGTTAAAATACTCCATATGGTAAACATTCTGACATCACCCAACCAAATAAATTATTTGCAGCCAGACACATTGAATAATTAGTGGGCTTATTTTTGTCACAATTCATTGTATACGTATTATTTGCTTTAAGATACCTTAACAGCACTTATAAATTACACATACAATACCCTTTTCGAAGGACAACATTTTATTATAATAAATCAATATATCTAATTAAATTTTAGTAATTTTGTAGCATTGAATCCTAAGATAAGTCAGACGTTGTACCATCCACGTGCTTACTTCTGCGCTGTGGCATGAAATGTTGTCTGTTGGTCCTCTGCATTGTTCGCCTTATGTCACCGTTCCCAGGGTCGTACCAGCCATCAAAGCAGGACAGATGACGACTGGTGAGGTCCTAGTAGGGAGGTGGGTGGCGTCACGTTGAAAACATATGACATTTATACGTTTATCCTGAACTACAGGTACAAATGCTTTGAAATGATTCACTAAGCAAAGTCAGACAACATTATATGACCTAGGTCCTACAGTAATTCGCAAGGGAGGCAGGTGCCCTTAAAAATCGATATTTCAAATTGTTTTAATTCAAAATAACAAAAAGAACAATTCCATGAATACTGTTGTCTTGAATCTATATCTGATCTGTAACAGTTGTTGGGTAATATCATCCCCATTCATTGAGAAAACAGGATGTGCCATATTCCATGCCATGCATCCAACAAACGCGTGTAACCTTTTTGTGTGTATCGCTTTTAATGACATCATAATCATGTATTCATTAGTGTACAAAAACGATGCTTTGGCATACATTTCTTAGGATAACTGTTGTCGAGGAAACAAAATTTGCAAGTTTCTAAAGAAAGTATCTCTGGAGCATTGCCTTTAACATTGACGTGAACACAATTCTAGAGGAAACAGACAAATTTGGTAAGGTTATCTGGCAGGCAACCAAATTTAACTTAACAAACTCTGTTTCTTTTACAACCGTATTCACTTTAATGTTAAAGACAATGATCCAGAGATACTTCCTTTGGAAACTGTCATTCTCTTGTAGTTTTAATATGCTGAGCTGAAAGCATGTACCACCCAGCTAAGCACTGCAACTACCATGTAGTGGGAGAACTAATTAATTTTATTCAGATACATGTAAAGCAATGACTTTTATTTTTCTGTAAAACAAATTAATGAATGCAGAGATTGTTTTTGTGTCTCTATCAAGTGGCGAGGTACACAATATAAAAAAAGATAAGGAAAGTACTAAATAAAACTATTCAAATTTTTATTATGTGAAAGTGAGTATTTAAAGAAGATCTTTTAACAATATATAGTGCATAATTGTTTGTTCTATACTAAATTGTATTTAAAGCAAAAACATGAATTTTAAGTTTCTTTTAAATGCTGGTGGTTCGCCCCTACTCTTTGGAAGTAATTTGAGATTAACAAAAATTTGATATTTTTCATAGCCATTTTGTAGTTTTTTTTTATTTAATGAAATTATAAAATGGACTTCCCAAAACATGACTTTTGTTCTTAGCACGATAAGCTTCCTGTGGCGGTTTTAAAAATTGAAGGTCATTTTCATAAAGATTTTCTTTGCTTTCTTGATATATATATCTAGGTTTTATTTTATGTACATCAATTATTGTACTCAGAGATTTATGTTTCTCCCTTTTAATGTGGGGTGATCTGGAGAGAGAAGAATAATGCTGCCCCAGTGGTCGGTACAAAGCCGTTGTATATGATTCTGGAAACCGCAACTGATTGTTGGTTGTCATAGAAGCGGCAACCTGAGAATCAATTTCAGTATTTTTAGGTGGACGAGGAAAATATTTATAATTACGATATTTCGCATTTAGAATAGTCGAAATCTTTCCACCAAGTTCACTGATAATTGGAGGATGCTTCTTAGTTTTAGTTAAAGAAGTGTTGCTACTAGACATATAATTAATTTCCGAAGGATCCCTTGGTTTGAATGCATGGAATGGATCAACTATGTATGCATGTCCATTAAAATGTTTTTTAGGAAAGAAAATATTATTTGTATAACTACTCGCCAATACATTAGTAGGCTCATTTTTTATGTTATCTTCATCCTCTCTGTTTGAATTAGAATATTTGTATATACCCGAGAACTTTACCCCTCTCATTCTTAAGTTTGGAATATAAAAGTTATTCTCTTTGGGAAATACTGCACTTGAAGTATCATCGGGCATGTATTTGATGATATTCCCTAAGTTCTTTGCATAATTTTGTACTGGAATGTTGTGTAATTGAGGGCGCATATGTGTCATTGTGCCAAATCTTTGGTATGGAGCTACAATACGAAGATTAGACTTATCAAATGTAATTGGTCTATGTAAGAAATGTTCTTTCCTTTCAAATGGCTTTGGTCCTTGATGACTATTATTATCTGCTGCATAACTCCTAGGTTTCATTTTAAAAAACTTTTTTCTATTCTCACGATTATGCCAAGGTATCTTCGTATGTTTTCGATAGAAATACCTTGAGTTACTGTTTTCAAATGCTCTTCTTAATAATTTATCTGTTTTGGTATTATTAAGGATGTTATTCTTTGGAGAAGTGTAGGGATAGCCATCAATTTTCCGCTCATTCGCATTTCGAGAGAAGTGTAGCATTTGGTAATATAAAAACTTTGACGAAATCCAATCTGGAATATAGTTAGTACAACGAAAGTTTTGAATTTGTTTCAATGGAAAGCAGTGAATAATAAAATATTGTTTCTTTGAAATACTGTGTTTATGTTTTCTACCTGCAGAAACTGATAATTTGGACATATGCGATGTGTCGGTGTAGTCTGTTGATACTTCATCGTAATTGAAAAAAGCTCTGCTCTTGTTCGAAGGAATTACAGTAGGAGTCTGCAAATAATGGCCACTCTGAAAGGAGGCAGACATCGGATATAAATTACTTGAATGAAAAGAAATGTTTCCATTCATGTAAATGAAGTTTTTGGTAGGTTGCTCTGCATTCACAGAAGTGAAGAAATTAATCGCCAGCATCTAAAACAAAAAATAAGTAAAGTAACAATATTAGTATTATTTACAAGCAGCACATAATACAAAACTAGTATGCATTACCATTATTATTTAGATAAAGGGGCCCCAAAGAAAGGCGACAGGCATTGGATCTGGGGATTCAGGCCACGATCTTGGATTGCATCGCACGGTGACAAGAATGTATGTCATTGAACTTGACATTTGCCTACTGTTTTGTATTTGCCTACACTCATGTTTCTGCCATCCACCATATTGTTTTTAATTTTTCAGTTGTTATTCGTGGGCATATTTGTTTCTATCGTCGCCTGCTAGAGTGAAAAGAGGTTGACCACCTCTGTTTCTCTTACTATTTGCTAAAGTCACACCACTCGCTCCCGCCATCTTTGATTCTCTCACCATCTGCTAGAGTGTGCTCGTGTCGCCAATCTTTATTTTTGTTGTCTACTGCTAGGGCACACTGAAGTCGTCTACTAGGTAGCCAAGTGTCGGTGGCCATCTATATTTCCGATGTCGACAACAACACAATGCTATTTCATTAATACATTTTTTTCCACCACGAATTTCAGGTCGAACTGTGATTTTACATACAAGCGACTGTCACCCTGTCATCATCATTTATATATTATGTGCTCAAAACTACTCTGCATGGATGAGCCTTGAATTGCTGGAACTCGTCGTGAAGATGCCTCATACCATTCGGCTACCGAAGCGCATAAGAAAGTAATGTTTTAAATGTAATATACAAATATAAACGACATTTCCATCTTCATTTCAACATACAGATCAGCCATCACAAATAACTCAACGATTCCAGAAAAGTGCATTACCTTACAAATAGCATCGATGAATAATTTTTACCATGGGTCAAAGTGAAGGGTGAGGTGTCATCTATTATATAGGATTCAGTATTACGTAAATAAATGTTTCTCTGTAGGTTTTAATGTGTGGCCATAGCGACTATGTAAAAAGATTTTTTTAGGCGTGTGCACAAAGTGGGACAAACATCGTCGAAGGCCGATCCCTATAAAATGCAAAAGAATTGTAATAAAAAGACGAATATAAGGGCGAGTTGTATTTTGAATTCAGTAGTCTTCATCTCGAACGATCTTATGTATGGTGACATAAGAGTCAAAATTGATATATATATATGTGTGTGTTTCAAGCATTTTCCTCTGCAATGCATAGCTTCCAAGAAATTAATGAACGGAGAAACTCAGCTTTAAATACAACTGCTTAAGGGTCAGAACTCAGTTAAAAATAATTTTATTGTTGAAATAAATGTAGAAAGAAACTGTATGGAATGGGAACCATGTGTGTACAAATTTGAAACATTACGCCATAGGAAGCATAGTTTTATATACATTTGCAAAATATATAAAATTTATCATACATTGCAAAATTACAAAAATGCTTTCATCGTTCACAGAAATCGGTTCTCGAAAACTTATATAAAAATAAAAGGTTTTATGAGAAAAATTAAACTATACAGCACATGCTAACGATTTATTTAATTTGTAACATTATTTTTATTTATTTCAATTTATTCACAACTTTGTTATTTATAGTGCTACAATCAGCCAGCCATTTTACACTTTAACATTTTAAACATGATAACCAACTACTGCCATTCTCACTTTAAATTGACACAAACAGCTACTCAGGCACACTTTTTTTTTCACTCGCCATTGCCTGTATCTGAAAATGAAAAAAAGGTACTTTTCGTTTATTAGTTAATTTTTTTCCTGCAAATGCAAACAGTTAGATTTACCTATCAAAAAGAGAACTGCCTTCACCAAGGTTGTCGCCTTCCTGCCGAGGCCCCTCGTGCATGGCGGCTGCATGGATCAGTAAAGAGTGAAGTCGTTGCCCATATTGGTGGTTTTTTTTCCAAATGTATTCTGCCAAGTAGCCGACCCACGACTTTTTCCGTCTACCAAAACACAGGATGCTGTATGAAACTGAACACCAACTTCGTTCGATGTTTTGCGTGTGCACACTTAAAGTCTCACCCTGCCTCAACTTTGATTTGTTTCGGGTGTTAACTAATCCACTCTTTTCACTGCAGATGAACTCCCTCCGGTGATTTACTTGCATGTGACGATAGCCGTGTATGTCCAAGTTGCTGTAACCTCGCCAACAGTCCAAAATTATCGTCGTTCCGGCACTATCAAGTCACGAATGCATTTCACTAATGTCGCGGCGCTCCTGTTTTTCCACCGGCACCAGGAAGAACTTCGTAGGATCACCTCTCTCCACACCGCCGAAAATCCACTGGCCGTGAACTTTACGTCCCTTGCGGTTTTTGCGCTTACCCAATTTTGATTTGTCTATCTCGACTATTTTGTCAGGCCCGCCGATTCGTTTCCTGTAAGTTAACACCCAGTCTATGCAAACTTGGCGGCAGAAAGTCAATCATGCGACGACTGTCTTGCCCGAGCACAGATGTTCGTTTATTATAGTCTGCTGTCGGGGATACTTGATCAGGCACCACAATAAACACAACTCGATGAACTTGCCTGGCCACAAAATTCGAATCTCCCACGAAACTGCCCTGTCTCGCCGACACTTTAAAATTACATTTCGTGCCATTCTCGGTGCGCTGTCGACACCAATAAAACAAACCTCGATTGTCCACGAGCCTGGCTTCACCTTCACTGCATCGTCCACATCGTATCGATGGTGTGAGGATGTTGTGCTCGATGAGAAATGTATTTACGTCCGGCGAGAAATAAATCATCTTCCGAGCGTTCAACATAGTGATTTTACATCCCGCACAGACCATTGTACGTTTTCTGATTGAAAACTTTTAATTTTAAAGAAAAATTACACTTGGATACGTTGAACAGAACAATTGGCTTGAACTTGGATATGCCAAAAGGAACTCGGCGAGATACGCAATAGTATACTGACTTGTAAAGGAAACAATTTGAATGGATATTCTATACTGCACTTGAGGTTTTACTATCGTTTTACCACAAGGGTACGCAATACGGGACTATATATATATATATATATATATATATATATATNCCCGTGAAAAATTCGAAAAAAATTTTTTTTTACCCATATAAGGACCACCCTAATATATATATATATATATATATGAGGACTGATATATGCACCTAAATGAGGACTGAAAACAAATAGGCATGGCAGTAATCACTTAAGCATAACACTATAGGAAACTAACATCGAATACGTATGTCAGTTCTAAGTAAACACTTCATGTTTTGAAATACATACATAACTTTGACGCAGGACGACGTCCTGCCTCTCAGACAGTTTACAATGCCGTGAGTCCTTCGCTTCAATTGCACCGCATCAACCAGCACCAGCATGTGACCAGTGCATGGCGGAATGCCGAGCATGGCGGAATGCCGCCATAGTTCGCGCCTTACGAGCTCACCATATTCATTAGATGTTAAGAGTCTCAATGTGCCGTTCGCATCGCACAAGCGCTTTGGGTGAACTCAACTTTGTGCTTTAAAATCATGTAGAGTATCAATAGTCAAGTAATTTCACGGAACCGTTTGCATAATTCTCACCTGCAGTCGTCGCCCCTTCATCCCCATGACTCAAATCGCCTCTAAAAGCATAATTTTCACTTAAAATAATTATGGCCAGTTCACACCTTTCACATTATAGCCTATCTGAAGGGCTCGCAGGCCAGAGCCTATATGAGCTTTCACGAATTGTTATGTAATTTTTGTGCAAGGATTATTACACGAGAATTTGCATACTATGTAAATTTTATATATGCATCGCCTTAGGGCATTCCGGGGTGCGGGTCCCCAACAACCCGCATTATCGTAATCCAATGTAAGTCATTATAAATTCAGTATGCTCAACTCAGAGCTTTTCACTGTTAAAGGTCTGTGGGTCAGCTTTAATAGTCCCAAAATACAGCATATGTTCGTATCAGGCATGAGAAGCACCAGATTCTCGGGGCCTGAGGATCTCATTAATATTCAACGTTTCGTCGAGGGACTGCGTACAATCGGGCAAATGGCCCGCCGTACCATGAGATAATTATCATTAGTAGCCCACATGAACACTGCCTGCCGATGGCGTCTGGCACCTAAGCGGTTATCCAACCGCAAAATTCACCTAACACCTTTGTACCACCCCTCAAAACTCCACTTAATCCAACAACACAGCCACCAGGCATCAAATTGACGCCCTTCTGTGTGGCATACATTTCCCTTGTCATTCCTTCATGCTTCTTTTGACCCAGGAACCTTTAAGTTTCTGACACCTCAACTTATCTTTGAGCATTTTCCACACCTATTTCTCCCCCGACAACATCAACAGCACATCAGGAGAAGTGTGAACAACCTGAGCAATGCTCTGATGCCAGACAGATGCCAGAACAATGCCCAGAGATCCACACCACATGGCATAATAGAACACCAAATTCAGTATTCACCATTATATACACGATGTAGGGCATGCAGAACAAGTCGGCCATATTGGTAACCCCTCCCACTCCAGTGCTGTGAACTACAAAGAAAGAGAGAGCGGGTGCATTTGCACTCACCTCCTCCCTGCTTCCACACCACACCAGCTGGGAGTATCGATCGGCGCAGTAGGCCATGTGCGCAGGTGAGCAAACCCCTTCCACCGCCGGTTGGTAAACCCATCCATGCGAGCGCAGGGAGGTCAGCTGCGAGGGGTGGGTCATGCCCTTGACCCCCACCGATGGGTTCGGCGTCCACATCGCATGTGACCATGGCTGGCCTAACACATGCAGGCTTCCAGATGCCTCTGTGTTGGCAATGCTGTTGCCCTGCCCCACAGGAAGTAGTGGCCAAGAATGAGCTAGGCACAACTTACTGCAAGTATGCTTGTAAGACCAGCCCAACGAACAACCATGCTGCGAACAACTGCGAACACATGGCCAGCTCCAACATAAGAACTAATCAAATTCCAAGCAAGTGTCATTAAAAATTTTCAGAGACTACAAATCAAAATTCAAATATTCATTATCCAGTCAACAAAATTTTGTGTGCCAGTTTACTGTGCACGGGCCAAGATGTCCGTACCCTACACTGTACATCGTGCCTACAACTTTACCACAAATGTGCCTGACCGCGACCGAACTCGTGACCATTTAAAACAAAATCTTTCAGTGCGCACAGTGTTACCGCAACACAAAACAGTTGAACACTTGTACTGTATACAAGGACTTGATAACCGGTCCGGACTGTCAAACGACACAGTGTCACCAACCAGTGTGCCCATGGGGCGAAAGCACTGATGTGATGAAGTGCAGAGTGTGTGCAGTGCATGTACATGGGCGATGTTTGCCACCTGGCGAGAGGGTGACGATGCGAGATGGCAAGTTCAAGTGTAAGCAGTGAACAGTGACGATGGACGCATCACCGCAATTGTCACATGCACATGTGGCAGATGTAAACAACGAAGTGCCACTCGCTCATTCCACACTACACCAGCCAGCCTTGAACTCAGTACCTTTCCAACTCCTCGCACCACTACTCATCACCTACTTTCCCGCGCCTGCTTTTTCGCAACAGCTGATCCCAGTACTACCAACATATGCACACAAAATTCCACCAAAATCAGTTGAGCCAACCCACACCAGTGCACCCTGTCCCACACCTGCCTATGTCCAACCAGATACGAGCATGTGGCAACAAAGGGATGGGCAGCGACCCTTCACCACTGCAGCAAAATTTTCACCTGCACCTGGACTAACCAGTGTTACCACTCCAGCAAGATTTCAGTCACTACCCACTTTCGCGGGCATGCCAACAGAGGACGACCAGTCGGCGTTCTCACAGGATTGCACCTCACACCTCTGGTGCAATGGGGAATGCGTGAGGAGTGACACAGCTTTGTTGGAGCACAACACTCCCAAGATGTGTGCTCCTGGTGGCAGTCAATCAATCAATCACTATGGTCTGAAGTGGGAGGAGTTCCTCCATGATTTTCAGTACCATTTCGGAGGGGCATTCACTCATTGTAAGCACAGAGCAAGTTGATGCTAGAAGAGCAACAATGAATGGAAAAACAAACCATGCTCATAACCCAGAAAATTCACCTCATCCGATGCTTTCACCACCCACCTTAGGGAAGATGACACCCTTGGTGTACCATGGCTTACTGAACAAAACACTATATTTGAATCCACTGCATGTCGCATCCATTTCGGCCTGAAGGAGCGATGCACAGTGTATAACCTTGACCAGCGACCAGCCGATGCAGTACCACATGTCTCACTAGCGGATTTTAACAACATACCGCCCGAACACCAGGCAGCTTTTCAGCTGCTCCTTGACTAGCTACGAGATGTGTTCGCAGCAGACGATGCCCTTCGTCGAATCACAGTAGCTAAGCATGCCATACTGCTGGTGCAAGAGACAAGCCCCTTTGTACACCACCACACGGCTATTAACACCACCAAAACCAAACACATATAATAATACAGCAAATCCACAAAATGTTAAGTGACTGTGTAACCGAGCCCACTAACAACGAATACAATTCCACAATAACACTATCACGTAAGAAATATGGTACAAGGAGATTCTATGTTGACTTTCACCCAGTGAACCAAGTGACATGCAGTGTTTTGCCACCTTACATCAGTGTCGGGGATGACCTCAGTACGCTAGGGTACACTGAGGTAATATCCCTCGACCTGACGAGTGGTATTGGCAAGTGCCTGTCAAGCTAGAAGACCAAGATAAAACAGCTTTCATGGCCCCTGATGGCAAGTGCTTTTAGTTCAGCATCATGCCTTTCGGCCTGAAGTGTGTGCGCACCACCTTTCAGTCGATGATGTTGTGAGTACTGGATGGGCTAGTCGGCGAGTTTATGCATGCATACCTCGACGACGTCGTCTTCTGGTCCGAAAGTTGGGAAGAACACCAGCAACACTTGTCACGGAATGATAGGTTATCAATAAACTCACTTGTGCAACCACCAAATGTCACCTAGGCAAGACCAACATTGACTTCCTGGGTCACATCGTCGACACAGAAGGTAACAGACCAAGCCCCGAACACCTGTGGTTGATTGACGAGTGCCAAACACCTTGCATGCGCAAGCAACCATGAAAGTTCTTCGGAGTATCAAGGCACATTTCCAGAAGTGCCTCACCTTGGCGAGGTACGACCCGACGAAACACCTGTACCTACAGACCGATGAAAGTCAAGAAGGACTCGGAACAGTCCTTACTAGTTTGGCGACAATGATGTGCGTCATGTCATCGACTACACCAGTGCCAAGTTTGAACCTGCAGAGAGGAGGTACAACATCAATGAACGTGAGTGTTTGGCCATCATGGGGTCGGTCAAGAAGTACTGCATAAACCTCAAGTACCAATGCTTCATGATTTGTACCGACAACCAGTGCTTAGTAGGGCTCCATAATATGTGCGAGGCATGCATCAAGCTGACCAGCTGGGCATTGCTCCTCAAGGCTACAACTTTGTTGTGGAGCATGTTCTGGGCAGCGAGAACCATCTCGCCGATGCTCTGTCAAGGTCGCCATGCACCGATATGTNGCAGCGAGAACCATCTCGCCGATGCTCTGTCAAGGTCGCCATGCACCGATATGTTGGTGCAAGACGATGCAGAATGGAAGGAGGTTCTGTCACGAACCAGCTCGTGAGAGCCAGTCAGAGAGGTAAGCCTCAAGCTGATAAGCGCCGACGATGACAACACTTTGCACAAACTGTATCGAGCAGTCGGGTATGTGCAGCTGGGAATCGCACTCAGCCAAAAGTACCAGGTACAGTTGCACAAGCAGGAATGTGGAGTGCTGGCATGTATTTGACGAACGATAAGAGACCTGCACATCCAACAACTGTGAGGTGTGGTACCTGTTTGATCCCCCTATCACAAGGGAGAAATTGTTAAAAGATGTGCACGACAGCAGTGTTTCAGAACACCCTAAAATGGACCAGACAATCAGAAATGTGCGCGAGCATTTTTTCTGGGTCGGCCTAACCAAACATGGGCGTACATACATGCAACAATGTACCAAGTGCAACCAATTCAAAGCACGACGAGCCGACAGGATACAACAACATCCATGAATGTCCACCAAGCCCTTCGAGATGGTGTCCCTCGACCTAATGGGGCCCTACCCTGGTCAACCGTAGGTAAGAGATTCATTGTGGTGGTCACCAATAACTTCTTCAGGTGGATTGAAGCGTATACCATTAGCAGCGCATGAGCCACAAGTGTAGCCAAAGTCAGGCAGACAGGCTTCTTTCCCAGGTGGGGATATCCACAAAGCCTGCTTACCGATAATGGCACACAATTCACCGACAGGAAATGGCACGAGCTGTGCAAACATTAAGGAGTTTGACATCTGAATACAGCAATCTACCACCCTCGTGCCAACGCTATGGAGCGACACAGCCAGGAGCTGAAGACCCGGTTGTGGTTCTGTGTGAGTGACCAGGGCACCACCTGGGCCAACCATCTGCCTGCTGCCCTCTTCACCCTCTGTCGGTGCATGAATGCAGCAACAGATAACTGACCTGCCGATGTCCAGCTGAGGCACAATCTAAGTCTGTCGAGAGATTTCAACTGTCCGCAAGCCGCAGATGACAGCGACCAAGCGGATATTGACGCCCGACATGAACGATGTAAGGAGGCTCATGAGGAGGTATGCTCTCACCAGCGATCCTACATCGCATGGTGGCTGTGCACCACCATGCGACCACCACTTCGCCTACGAACAGGACAGCACGTCTACATCCGTGTGCACCTGCATCCTCAGCCATCAGGGACATCTGTGCGGGGTTCACGGCGAAGTGAAGCAGGCAACATATGATCGCACGAGTCATCGGACACACAACCTACCTGGTCTGACTTGGCAGGTAAAGTGTTAACGTGCACCAGGATGACTCGCGCCTAACACAAGGTGACAACGAGGACACAGAAGCACCAGGTGCCGAGGTGCACCATGACGGCGACCTCGATGGCAAGGTCTGTCAGCCAGCCATGCAGGAGAAAGGTTCGTCAGCACTTCCCTCGGAGGAGCAGTTACAAGGACCCACAAGCCCGACGATGTCCGGCTTCCAGGCCCCAACCAGGGATCATCGAGGTGGGAGCTCCATAATCGAGGACAGCGTGGCACCATCCGACATTGCCATTCCCACATCAATGCCATCACAGGCGTTCACCCCCAAAAGCAAGAGGAAGCAGCACCATGGCCTGTCTGCATCACGATGCCTGGCATCGTGGTGCCAACCTCGATGGAGGTTTCAACCACCCTCACCTCGTCCACTACAGGTGACACCCCGGGACCTCCTTCTGCACTGTTGACTGCATCAGGATGGCTTCCGGAGGTGTTCACTACTGGCGAGGGTGTGATGCACTGGGGCTGTGCTGCAGCAGGAACGCCGCCGCAAGTCGAGGGGTTACCACCCGGTGATCAACCCCTCCTAACCCTTGGTCCCTGCCAGTCCAGGTCGCTACCGGCAGCAGTGGGGTCGGCGAAGCAGCAGTAACAGCAGCAGGAGCAGTGATGTCGGCAGTGAGGACAGCGAGGCAGTCAGTTAGCCTCCCCCCACCGCTCACGACGGAGACGTCTGCCAGCATGGGCATGTTTCTTCGGGAATACTCTTTTCTTGTAAAATCGCTGCCACCATGTTTTGAGTGAGTGAGTGAAGATGTTTGAGCGGATCTTAACATCGCAGTATTGAGAGTCGATGAGGATGAAGTGAGGTGAGTATGGAGCAGCGCCGGAATCGAATGGTGGGGGAAAGAGAGAAAATCAGCCGACCAGTGGCATCGCCTGGGACGATTCCCACATGCGAAAATCTGAGAGCGACCCCATCGGGAATCGAACCTGGTTTGCCTAGGTGGGAGGTGAATAATTTAACCACTACACCACCATGGCCCCACCATGTATTGAAGCTTTACAGTGAACTTGAAAGTTTTACGAGAATGTATGTTTAACTCTGCCAGCAAATGTACCATGTATAAACTGTAATGCTTTTTCAGTTCTATTTTTACTATACGAAAATCCCTGTCACAAGGAAGAAAAGTGTGTCCTCTCATAAGAAAATAATATTCACTCTCACAGGAAAATAATGTTCAATTTTATTGAATTGCTTACATTCAGTCAAGTATAGTAAAATTCTTTTGAAAATGGGATATTACTTCCGTCATCCACAATTATGTGTATACACTTGTCACTTATAATAATTAATTGTAAATCATTTGAAATTCACACACAAAATCCTCCATGCTTTTCCAAATGCATGCCGTGCACATCTGCCGGCATAAGCACCATGGCACTTGTTGCTTCCTAGTACTAGAGTGGGGTGGTCGTCGCACATGGCACTTCCGGCCCTTTACTACTTTTGTACTGGACATTTTGCTTATATAAAGTTTCTCATTTGTTTTGGAACAGTTATTTAAATGTATAGACCGGAGAGCGTGCCACCCCACACCTCAAGAGTTTGTACATTCTTGATGCGTATTTTCCGCACTTAAAGTCATGTAGGCTACATGCTGTTTTTAACTGTTTAGGAGCACCCCGAACCTTAGTGAGGACAATTATGCACGTACTTCATTAGAGTGTTCATTAAATAAAACATTTATGTGAAAGTTACGATGCATATTTATTTATTCAGCCCCTTCACAGCTGCATCAATTCATGCAATCCTCCACATAAGAATAAAAGTGTTAGGATGGCCTTTAACAGTCCGAATTCGGGAGTGAGTACATGTTGAGAGGGGTTGAAACACCTCTCACAACAACAGAGAATACAAAACTGGAGACGAATGAAAACTGATAAATGAAGACCGATTATAAACACATTCATGTAAAGGTAAAGTCTACCAACATATAACATCATGGAGATCAAATGCAGATAAATTAGTAAAAGAAGGATTGGGAGCATTGTGATGCTTACGGAAAAAACCAATTTCCAAAATACCTCTTCCTGATTTAGCTGCTATACCTTGAAGTCCAAAACGAAACAGGTAAGACAGAAGACCATAACGCTCTTCAACACTAACGACCTTGCGACACCAACTTGTATCATCCTTGTCAGCATCGTAATTAACACTAATACTATTACGATACACCTTGCTTGAATAATAATGTCTTCTTTTTTGATAATGTCCTCGTTGCATGCTGGACGTTTTCCCTAAGGAATCTCTCTTACCGTTCGTTAGATTTTATAAGGACTGATTGATTCACTGTAGTGTGTCTGTGTGTGTATGTGTGTCTGTGGATGTTGCATAACCCAACCTTGACCTCTCTTGATCTTTGTTGATAACCTTGTGACCCCTTCAGTACATGTATTGCTATATAAGATCAAAGTGCAAGGTAATGAGGCTACCTGCCTGTACTGTATTCTGATTCAATAAATGGTGTATGTTACAGATAAATGAACTGGTTATTGAGTGAAAATCAACCTCTCACAACAGTAGAGTGTATACGTTGTTAAGAACAAACAAGTTTTGTTAAAGGTCGATGGATATATTGCCAACAACATATGAGACTTGTAAGTTTAAGTAACATTCATTGCAATTGTATCCATCATTGGCACGTAGTTGATTTATATTCCAATAATTGTAATACTCACTGGGATGTCAAAGAGAAATTCAACGGAAACTGGGAACAGTGCTTGTATGGTGTTTGCAATAGACGAGTATTGGGAGCGACAGTGACTTTGAAGTTATGTCATGCGCTAGCCCGGCAGGCAGCACCAACAATGTGCTCTCCTTGTCGAAAATTCCCGTAGCCAGACACCTGCAACATGGCAGCATAAAGGACTTCGACACGAATCATTGCCATTGTCTTCAGCAGCAAGGGGATTCCGCCATCTTGAGCATGTGGCTATGTATATCTATTTTAACGAGCCGGAGAAGTATCGATTGCACAGCAGGCCTGACATCAGCCTCTCCTTCATTGCTTGGGGAAGAGCACAGTCAGGCTGCTCCCTTCTCGCTACTCCTTCGCCGGGCTGGTGAAACCAGCCCTCCCGTGTCGTGCTGCCAGGGTGTCTGCTTCGAGCCGTGTGGCCCAGGGCCCCGACGAAGGGAACAACTGACCAGCACAATGACATATCTGTGTCTGTCAAGCCATGTAAACGAACATGGACATTTTAATTGGCATACAGTGAATTGTGCGCTCTCAAACATGTGCATGATATATTTGCGCCCACTCCACAAACCTGACCTGTTCTCGCTAGAATACCTACAGAGGAACTCCTGCATGTGTCATGATGCCATGGCAGCCCGTCGGCTGCGTGAATAAATAGAGTATGTCAACGAGGAATTTTGCAGGGAAACTTTGGCTTACACCATCGCAGGCTCACAGTCGGAGACCCCGACGGTTCCGAGGCTTTGTCAACCATGTTTTCGGGCTCGCGTTATGCGAGTACCCCGTACCTCAACAAAATATCAGACACACATAAACAAGCTTTCGGCAGAACCTTCGGAAATGTTCAAATATTCGTTGGTGTGGTGGAATTGGTATAGCCACGCTTGCGTGGCTCGATGTTTCCGAGTATTCTACGACAAATGCATGACATCTTATGAATTGACAACAGTACACAATGCATTTTTTTTACTCTACAAGATGTCATGCAAATGTATCCACAACAAACTGTGAGCAGGCAACCCATATACGATTTTAGCTTCCTTCAGTTCGTTCAAAGCAACCACCACAGTGTCAGTAGAAGTTTTCACCGGAGCTGACAGTAGTTGTATTGACTGTGTATCCTGTGGGAGACGAATAGACCAGCAGTGCATAATGTCAGGAGAGAGGTATGTATGATCCATGGCACAAGAAACATTTATATGCGCGCAGTGCATGCCACAGTTGTCACTGCCGTGCCCACCTGCCACCACATGCATGGGTGTGTCCACAACAGTGCTGCTGCTTGCTCACTCCACGCCTCTGTTTCAGCCAGCTACTGCTCTGGCAGGCACTGTCACAGCCACGCCCACAGTACCGCATGATCCCACTGGATGCACGACTGTCGCCGTAGCCACAACAACCCCTGCCAGGTTCAATTTTGGGCCCACCTACTCCGGCTTATGAAATAAAGACCTGGCCACGTTCATCTTTGACTGTGCTAGCAAACTCAGCCACTACGGCGTTGATGAAGGGAGAGGATTGGCCCAAAAGTGTTTGTGAATGCCTGGGTGGCGATGCCAAGACTTGGTGGCAGGGAATATCGCATTATGGCATGACCTGGGCGGAGTTCCGTAGTGCATTTGCATGCTGCTTTGCCGGCACCTTCACTTTGATGCGAGCATGCAGCCAAGTCATTCTGGATAAGCAGACATCGGACGTGTCACTGTACAACTTCGTGATTCACAAGGTGAGCTAAAACGATTATTTTATATTGGTGAATCTATGTTGTTTGTACAATTTGGCACAACAAAAGTTTACATTTCAACAGTATGTTTGCCTACAATTCACCCGCACATGACCAACGGAGTACATTATAAATAAATCATTTTGTGCGTGTGTGTTAAAAAATATATATTTTGAACAAAAATATAAAATAACTGTTCAATTCTATCATAAATAATGTAACTACCATTGCTGGCACAATGTTGCTACACAGTGTTGGTCCAAATTTGCAATTAGTACTAAATACCAACCATTGAGTTCCCAATATTGATACAACCTAAAACCAACTGAATATATTTTAAAGAGAAAAGTCTAAGGTCATGGAAAACCTTCATAATTTATAAAATACAAGCATGTGACATTATTTTCATTCAAGAAAGGTGTTCCATATGTTTACATAAAATGTTGGTTGCCCAAAGTTGGCCCAACAGTAACACATATGCTTATTACTACCTATTACCAACACTATGTTTACAAACTTGTTAACAACCATGAACCAACTATATAAAAATATTACACTTTCGACAGTTTATGTTATTTTATAATTTAGTGACATTATTGTTTGGGGGTGCTATGTAATTTGCTAACATTTTTGTGGTAGTAAATTTTCGATAAGACTTAACATTGGGCCAACATTGCATTAATGTATGTGTTCCAGTCCAAAATAGAACCAAACTTACCAATCAAATGCCAACACTAGGCCAACACAGGTTGCTAATAGGGTGACCAACTGAATGTTTATGGTTAATTACCAGAAGTATGCACCAATCTGTTATGCCACCAAACTGGAATATTGTGTGTTGGTTATAAACCTCTCACTTCGTCGATATAATATACATACATCGCGCTGACCCTCCCACTCTTCCTCCCCACAGGGTCTGTCGATATGAATAGGCTTGTAACTCCTCCGCTACAAAACACCAGTTATACCAGTTCAAACAGGTTTGTCGTGATGTCATTACCAGCCTGCATGTAACTATTGTCGGTTCACGACTGGAAGAGACTTTCTTCAAGCCCTGCTAAAGATCTACTTTCAAGCCCTTTTCGTATCCTTCCGCCAAAGGTAAACAAACATTGCCATGTGACTGCCATGTGGCAGTCACATGGCAATGTTTACATTCCACTGTGTGTGTACGTGTGTTCGTACATGCACGTACCCATTATAAAAGTCATGTATATATTATTAATAGATATTCCACAAGAGTAAAGTTTTTAATCTTGAGAATTTCACACAAAGAATATGTGATGCAAGCGAAAAACATTTCATTCTATAAACCCAAAATGCGAGTATTAAAAATTTGATGTTTCGTGTGTGTGTGTAGGTTTAATTTTGACTGGGGGGTTGGGTGGGGGAGAAAAACTTTCACTTTGATTACATATTATAGATGTGGCACAATACTTTGCTTTGAAATGTGTCAACATTCAAGGAGTCCATTCAACAACATAAACATGGCACCGCTAATCTCTCATAAGCCCCCGGATGGCCGTGCTGTCACGAGGTCAGGAACCAAAGTTCCCATAACTCTCATAGTGGGTTTGCAACAAAAATACAACCCGACAGACTTTGTTCAAATAATTGAGGTGGCGGTAGGCCACTGTGTTTATGTTTTAGTTGGGCTCCGGGTCTGTATTTAATGCTGTTAACCTCTGTTGCTATCTTAAAATATTTTTTCCAAACAAAAATCTAACTTAAAACTAATACGAAAAGACATTGGTTTCACTAAAGTCTAATATACAAACAATTAAATTCAAACATGTTGCTAAGTAAATGTTTAGAGGAGGAACAAAATAAGTGTTCCACAGATTTTGTAAAGAAATGACAATAAAAATTTAAACATAGTTAAAAATGTTGCTCCAGTAAACAAAATATTAGAGAGAACTGTTGTTTACAATAAGTAAAGAAGCTGACAATGGTGTATCCTAAAATCTCCAGTTTGCATTAAGTTAAAACATCCTAAAGGCATAAGCCGTAGTACTTATAAATACTGTTTATTTATTTAATAGTTAGTTAGAAGTACCGGTAACATGCTATAGCATTACCATAGATCAAAACAAAAAAGTACATAAACAACTCAACACAGAAGCAACTATAAAAACAAAAATAAATCAATACATCCATCTCCACTCCAAAAATTAGAAACCAATTATTCAAAAAAATTACATGCTTCAATAGCTGCTCTCTGATGTAGACTGCTACTTTACATATAATGCTATAAAGCAATGCTCAACAACATTACCCTACAATTTAACACTACACAAAAATATTTTGCAAAAAAAGGATACAACAAACGGAATGTTGTGCTCTTGCAGCCAATTGATGATAGCATACTTCCTCCAGCTACTGTTGGGGAACTTCTCCAGCTGAAATCACCACACGATACAACAAATTAAAATGTGTTACTCTTGAATGTTGCCAACAGTATGTCTGTTGTATAGAATGTTTGAATTAAGCACAATTCTTTCCAAAATATAAACTTTTAAATAGTTGGTTGGTTGCATAGTATTTATTGGATACCAAATGTATGATTGGAGACTTCTATAATGTGAACGTGATAAGAATGTCTATAACTACTGTGCTCGGCTTTCTTAAACTTTATATCATATTACATGAAACTGTTTTCCTGATCTGTGTTGACTAGCACAGAATCTAACATGTCACAAACAATATAAACATTTTATTTATTCAAAAACAAAAAGTTGGAGCTCACATCTGTGTGCTGTGATATGGTGCATTATCCATGATGATGACCCTTGTATATGTTTGGTATCATNTTATGATCATTTTTAAATTATGCAAATTAGGTTGGCTATGTAGCACTGGAAGTGAAAAATATGACACTGATAATTTACAATAACTAAAAAACAATGGCTGTAGAACAGCGGTGTTGGGGAAATGCATTAATATACAATTGTTTTTTCTCAAAATATTATGACTGTGATTTCATCGATTACGATGTCCTNTAGTGAAGTGATACAGATATGTTTGATAGTAGGGGAAGTTCCAGTTATATCGACTGTAATCTATTTAGTGATGTATAACAATGCAATGGCAATTAATGCCGCAATGTAACTTCTAAATACAAAACAAGCAGTTTCTTCAGAATCTTAAAATGCACCATCTCTCCATAACCTATACAACATTAATAGACTATAACAAACTCACTATAGAGGCAATTTTCCTTACCATTGTCAGTTGTCTTTATAATAAATTTCCACTGTATATATTGGGTTGTTTATGAAGAATGCCTGGCAGGGGTACACAAATTCCAACAAAAAGGATTTTTTATTTTAAATTACACATTGTAATACCACATTTTGGTGAGGTGATTCATACACTCACATTTGAGTCTACATAACCCTACAATCCTAGGTTAGTGTAAAATCCAAAAATCCTAGGTTAGTTTAAAAATGTAAAATAGTGATTCACCCATCATGGGGTTAGGTTCTGTGAGGTTAGGTGGGCACATGTTACGAAATTAGTCGGACGTTAATGCCCCTCGTATATTCGTGTTCCGCATCATTAGTAGAGTAGAAATATACAATTTTTCGTGAAATAGTCTTATTTTTTACAGAACAGCCCCTAAATTTAATAATTACCCAAAAAAATATTTAAAAGACACGTAGACAACGTTCGACGATGTTATCAAGTTATTAACAAATTTTCTTTATGTTCTTGTAAACACATTTCGTAGGCCAACATAATTGACCTTAACACAAACAACTTGCAAACACAATGGTTAATACTACATATATTTTAACATACCTTAGAACTGTGGATCTGGAGAGTTTCAACATTTCTGCCGCTCTTTCCACGACGTTGCAAGATTTCATTTCCCTTCGCCTAATTAGGGAATACAACGATTTGGTGAGGTTAATGATGTCATGTTGGTGTTGGTGAGTGGTGACTTCTCTTTTCTTCACCTTGCTGCAACTCATGACTGGACACAAAAACTATCGCAACATACAACGTAAAATACAGTAAATAAAATTTTAAGTAAACCTGTAATAAATTTTAAAAATATTAAACACGTGAGAACGCACTACTGGTAATCTCTTATACAGCAGAAGCAAAAGAAAACAGTACGAGAAATTTATCACAAATTAAAATCATACATTATTAAAAACCAAATAATAAAGAGCGGATATTAGTAAAAAAAACCAATAAATGAATTATTATACGTTAAAGAAGATAATCGCACTAATTCTCTGGCATGTGTGTCAACCACGCCCAGTCAACAACACAAGGAACGCTGGTTAGTAAACAAATAGCCGCTCTACTTTCACCTTGAGCGGGATCATGTAACTACGGAAAAGACGTTGAAATCTAAATACGTTAGCATCATGTCATTTATAATTGACATTATACGATAAAAGTCTTTTCGACACCCATTTGTAAGCGATAAATTAACAATTACGTTAAAACTTTGGAACTATTTCCTCTCTTTGTGCTGGCAACCTGACGGCATATTTGTATCCGCTCTCGTCGCTGTTTGTAATGTTATATGCATGTAGCTAACGGCTAGGGTGTTTTTTCAAATGTTGATTTTCAAAAGTTTCTTCCAGTCGTGAACCGACTGTAGTTTAAGTTATCTCCTGAAAATAAGTAGCAGTCCCACTGTGACAATTTGGGTGAGATTTAAACATACTTGTATTGTAGTTCTCTAGATGGCATACCAACCAAGTTCTGCAAGTTGAATGCAGATTGTCGTTTATTTTTCGTGTGAAATCATTGTGCACTCTAACGAATTAAAACATGCGATGTCTTATTCACAAGGCTTGTGTGCTAACCTCTGTGACATGGGGCTCACATGCTCTTGATAAGAAGTCCGATAAGTAAAGTCTTATGCGCAAATACAAATTAAAAAAGCGACTACCTATAGTATTTTTAAGTTTAATATAAATAAAGGCCTCGTAAATAATGCTATACTTAGCATAACTAAATAACGCTACACTTAGCATAACTGAAATGAGTGCAGGTATATTTAGCCATGTTCAGTGAGGTATGTGTTATGCTTAACAGTTGGTAATTTTAATTTGAACTGTTACACATAAATAAAGCATTGCGGTGTGTAGTGCGTAAAATAAAATTATAAGATTTGGAATTTATGTGACGAGACGAAGAGAAAAAACACATCGCATAATATGCAAATGCAAAATTTGTTAACATAATTATTTCAATATAATTTTATTTTATATAAAATTTTGTATTTAGCATATCGAAGTCTCAATTATCATAATTGTCACATATATTTAGAACAAATTAATTTAATATGTGATATTATAGGACTAGCACTATTAATAACAAAGTCGTAAATAAATTGAAACAAAAAATATAATATTACAAATTAAATAAATCGTTGCCATGCATTGTTAAATTTAATTATTCTCATAATAATAATTATTTTAATATGAAGTTTTGTGGGCCGAATATTGTGAATTATGAATGCAATTATGAGCTTGCAATATATGGTCGATTTTATATTATTGCAAATATCTCGAAAAGTTTGCTTCCTACGACGAAATTGTCGCAATTTGTAGCAACACATCCACCCACATACACTTATTCATTCTACATATATTCAAATTTAAAAAATATTTTATTAGATTTTGACCTTTGTGTAGAGGACTCGCATCCGGGAGGTTCCGGTTTCGATTCCAAGTCCGGCCATCCTGATTTCGGTTATTTAATGGTTTTCAGAAATCACTCCAGGGGAATACTAGGATGGTTCATCAGTACATGTTATGTCCATTTCGTTCCTCGTTCCTGTTTCTCTGAGTGACTTGCCCCAACTCTAATGACCTCGCGGTCGACAAGAGGTTAAACCCTATTACCTATCTTACCTTACATAGAGGTGTATAAGGTAAAGTTTCTTTGTTCACTAATGTATTGGAAACAAAGCATTCCATGTGAAAACGCTTGTAAATATTATTTATTTAATATTGACCCTCACATCGCAGTGTTTAATGTCATTCAAGATGAGGACCACTGGAATCAACACACTACTCGCACTCATAATACATTTTATTGTTATAATTAAATTGAATTTGTATGTAGCCCTCCCTTCGTCAAGGTTTGCCTTGCTTGGCATACATATGCCTTAAAAAATCTTGCTACATTGCCCCAATGTTTACATAAGAAATTATACTTCACTATTGATTGTGAAAATTGCAACACCCAGAAAGAATGGCCCGAATAAATCCAAACTCGGAAGATGTGTATAAACGTTCACCATCAATAAGTGATTACAATTGTAGAGAGATGGTGTACACATAGGCCCAGCAAATCCCTCTCTTGTGTGACCAGAAAGGTCAGTATTACGACCAGCTGAGTCAGTGAAGAGCCATCAAACGAAGTGAAACCAAGTGCCAATATGCCTTGTCGACATCAAAGGGTGCCATATCAGCATGTGAGTGAGTTCGAACAGGGCAGAATGATTGGTCTCTGGGAAACGGGTTTGTCGTACCATGACTTTTCAGCTCGTACAGAGCGTGATGGCACAACAGTGATGCATGTATGGAACCAGTGGATAAAAGAGGGTCGTCCGCAGCGACAAGCGAGTACTGGACCACACAATGTGACCACAGCTTAAGATGACCGTCATCTTGTCCGCATGGCCATAACGGACCATACAGCCTCGTCCACAGTGTTGTCTCGACACTGGAGCACTGCAACAGGTGAGGACATGTCTGCGTCGAGTGTTCGACACTGTCTTCTGTGGGCTGGACTGGTGACACACATGCCATCGGGTCACCCTCCATTGTCTAGAAATCACAAATGCCACAGACTGCAATGGACAAATGAATGCTGTAGATGGAATGCTGTGCTGCGAAATGTAGTGTTTTCGTACGAGTCCCGTTTCAACCTGTCCTACAGTAATGGCCACAAACGTGTTAGACACTACCATGATGATCGCTATCTGGCAACCTGCATGTTGGAGAGGCATAGCAGATAAACGCCAAGTAGGATGGTAGGGGCACCACTGGATACAACATGCGATCTCGACTCCTATGTATTGGGGGCAATCTGAACAACAACTGCTACATCAAGGAGGTTTTAGAGCCCGAGGTACTTACCATCCTTCAGGCAACTCCACATGTCATATTTAAGCAGGACAATGCCTGGCCACAAGTGGCGAGGAATGTGCAAGACTTCTTCAATGAACGATGGGTACCACTACTTCCCTGACCTGCATGTTCGCCTGACATGTCGCCCATCGAACATGTCTGGGATATGGTTGGTAGGCGACTTGTTTTTCACGGTCCTCCAGTAAACATTGTTGGTTCTTTGTGGACTCGCATACAATCCACTTGGAGGGAGATTCCCTACGAGCATAGCCAGGTCCTCTTTGATTTCATGCCATAACATTTAGGGGCTCTGATTGCAGCACATGGGGGCTTTACACAATATGGAATTCTCAAGGACAGATATAATGTATAGTTCTGTAATCCTAATCAATTGTGTATTGTCATGTACCTAATCTGTGGTATCAAGTTCTTTTCAATCAGATGTATCCTTCTTGATGTTGCATTTTTCACAAATACTAGTGTTTAAACATTCATTTATGTTATACTGAATACTATATAACTGAATAAATCTCGCTCTTTACTTTGACACATGCCCCAAATGGAGTAATCGAGAGAAATTGTTGGGTTGATGCTACTTCATCGAATCAAAGATATATTTGTGACGGTTGATCTATGATGTAAGGTTAATTGCAATGTATATACCACATTTTAAACACTACTTTTATGTGCTTTTTTAGCGGAGTGTAATAAGGCATTTGCAAGACGAGCCAAGATCTGGCAGTTCGAGGCTCCTCCACTCTAGATTATATTTTGAGTTCCAAAATTATAAATGATGATTATAAGGGCAATAGTTCCATTTATGCCAAATAGTATATTACCTCCTTAAATTCGAGGTGGGAAAACTGTATATAACCTAGCACCGCCTAGCCATCGACTCTGTTGTCACCTTGCAGATGACTTCAATGCACTTTTGCGGCTGATGATGAAAACAACGATTGGCAGCACCAGCACACTCTAGCAGACGACAAGAGAAACAAAGGCGAGGGAGAAAATCGTGTTCCTCTAGTAGAGAACGAGAGAAACCAATGTGGACAACCCCAACACTTTTTAGCAGGCTACTAGATGCACAAATGTGCCCACCGCTAAACAAATGACAAACGAAAAACACAAGATGGCAGATCGCAGAAAGAAGATTGTGGGCGAATACAAGATAGTGGATATAATACAATATGGCAGACAAATATCAAGATCAAGCACATCTAGGATGGCCATCATGTGACACAATCCAAGATGGCCATCCAAATCTCCAGGTTCCATGCCTGAGGTACCTGTCTTCAGAGCCACCTTTTCTAACTTCATAACAATATACAGGATGATTCTAAAATCATTGGAAAAACATTGAGGGGTGGTAGAGCTCACTAAAACAAACAATTATTGTATAGAAATATATGGGCGGGAGTGATGCATTGAGGCAAAAACACAAAAATAACACATGAAATGAAACACATTGTTTATTTAAAACGTCGCCGCTAAATGCCTTTTACAGCAATGTTTTTAATAATTGCTCAAAATTGCTACCACCGATAGTTGCTGAAGTAATCGCTCAAACATTTTGTGGTTCGGCATGCATATACGTGGAAAGCGTTCCTGACACAGCCGTAGGGCTGCTCTGCCATTACCATTAGCAGCACCGTACATTAGATGCATGTCTGCATTTTACCTATTCGTAAAGTCACCCATCACGGCCGAACTCTCAAGCGCAAATGCTTTGTTCGCTGATGCAGCAGGTCACTGGCGCACCGTTTGACTGCCCTCAACTATCGGCACCATTATCAGCCAATCACGCCATATGTAGAGGTCGCCAAGCATGCGTGACTGTTGGTGGATGCATTTCTAGGAACTGTTTTAACATGTTCTGTACGGAATCACTCTTTAATTATGCTGCTAATGAACATTTTGTGTTTCCATTAATGTGTTATGTTTTTGTGTTTGTGCCTCAATGTGTCACTTCCGCCCATATATTCCTATACAATAATTGTTTGTTTTAGTGAGCTCTACCACCCCTCAATGTTTGTCCAATGATTTTAGAATCATCCTGTATATAATAAATAGGCATATGATTCACCAACTCTATCAGGAGGAAGAAAACTTGTACACAGACAATTAAGACACATTTGTGTGTCTTATGGAAATTAATTGTTATTGTCATCCGATATCATTGATATACTTTTAGAACTATCGTTAAACTAATATTCATAAGCCTACATTTTCACTAAGCAATGTTCTGCTAGATAGAATGACCTACACATATTCGGCAAAAACTTGATCACCCTGAAGGTTCCATTGCAGGGGCATGTAACATGTAAATAGGTACAGGCACAGGCCATGGTAGTATATACAGAAAATATCAAAATATTGTACCTCCCAAAACATGTATTGCAGGGGACCAACACTTGGAGGATACACTTAGTATGGTGTTGGACCTCTCATAACATGGAGACAGGTGGCATGGAGGCATACAGACATAGGATGTTCTCCTAAGAAAGATGCTGCCACAGCTGGCGCAACTAACCCTCCAAATCCGCCATAGTTGCTGTTGACTGAAGTTGTCATCCAAATTGGTCCCAAATGTTTTGGATAGGCGAAAAGTCTGGAGACCTTGCTGACATCACGAAGGCAGGCAAGATATATCTGTACTCTGTGAGGCTGGGCATTATACTGCTGGAAAACGGGGTTGTCAAGCTGCACTAGAAAGGGTAGAGCACATGGTCGCTGAATTTCTTTGATGTATCGCAGTGTCATAAGAGTTTGTTCAATCACCACATATTGGGTGCGGGAATCGTAGTTAATGGTACCCGGCACATTTATATCTCTCGTAAGGTGGTGTGCTGCTTTAGAATGAAGTGTGAACCACGACTATGGTTAGGATGTATCCAGTCTCGAATTCGGCGGTCATCTGCATCCAGACAGAACTATGATTCGTCGCTGAACAACACTCGTCACGAATCTGCAAGCTACCATACTGTCTGTTCCCTGCATAGGGTCACACATGATTGGCGATGCTTAGGTCATAATGGTTGATGGCGTAAGGGATGCTGTGGTGATAGTTACTGCTTTGCTAGCGTCCTGGATATAGTACCGGTGGACACAGGTGTGTCCCCAGCTACCATAACATGTCCCTGGATGGTGTGCAGCGATGCCTGTGGAGTGCTTACAGCTGGTGGCATGATGAAACGATCCTCCGTGCTGGTAGTGTACCGGGATCGACTCGAGCCTTCTCGATGGATGATTGTACGCTCCTGTTCTCACTGCATCCAATACCAACTCACAGTGTAGGCAGCATTGTTCAAGCGACGAGCAAGGTGCCGAAAAGTCTAACTTGCCTCTAAAAAGCCGACCAATCATAATGGTCAACATCTGAATCCATCTAAGGCTGATGCGACCCAAGACTGACTTCTCCCAAGAATGACTCCACCAAAAAATGACTCCACCCAAGACTGGCTTCGACTGAGACCAGCTCCTGCCAAACTGATTAGACATCCCAATATTGACTCATCCCAAATTTAATTCATCTCTAGATTGACTTATCCCAAGATTTCCATAACCCAAGACTGTATTCACCCAGGGCTGGCTCCACCCCAGGATGTCACCACCCATGATAGACTCCTGCCGACACCAACTCCTCTAAACTGTCTAGAACAATGAACGAGACTAACCAGCAAGACCAACCGACCATGCCAATCATCCATGCCAACATATGAGGACATCCAATCTCGAAACAATTAGCGAAATACCCATTCTCATTCGCAACATCATCACTCAGACTTCGCAAATCCTTGCGAAAACTTCGAAAACAATTCGTAAAACATCTCACCCACTGCTTTTATGCAGCGAATCAAGTAGTGATTATCGAAAATAAAAGAAGCATTTTACAAACAATTAAACCGGCTAAATAAATTCCCTATAAGTATGTCGCGAACAATGCCACGAACCATGACAAGAGTTACGAAATATTAATCAAAATATGTCATAGACCATGTCACCAACCAGGATGCGAGCTACGAATAGTGTCTTAAAGCATGTCGCGAGCCACATCATGAAACAATGCGATGAGGGATGGTTGGCCGATGGGTAAATAAATTATCCCCTGCAAAAAAAAAAGATTCCTCAGTTTCGTCGGAGATGTAGCTGATAATGGACGCATGCCTCCATCTTCACCCACGAGGTCTCTTGTTATTTGTGAAGGAGAATTTATTTGCCCATAGGCCAACCATCCCTTACCATATTTTGTTTCATGTCATGCATCGCAGAATTCTTTGTGACACAATTCGTAGTTCGCATTCTGGTTTTTAACATGGTGCATGACATACTTTGAGAAATATTTCGTAGCTCTCGTCTAGTTCGCAGCATTGTTTGCGACATACTTTGAGTTGTTATGTAGCTCGTATATTGGTTCACGAGGTGCTTCTCATAATTTCGATACTCACTACTCGTTTCGCTTCTTGATAGCGGTGGGTAAGATGTTTAAATGATTTTTTGCTAAGATTTTGCGAAGTTTTTCATGAGGATATTAACAATAAGAATAGGTATTATGTAACTTGTTTCAAGATTGTAGTCATTGTCTGTTGTAATGGATAATTTGTATCGTCGGTTGGTCTTGCTGGCTGGTCTCATTCATTGTTCTAGAGAGTTTGGCAGGAGTTGGTGTCGGCAGGAGTCTGTCTTGGGTGGTGTCATTCTCAGGTGGGACCAGTCATGGGTGGAGCCAGTCTTTGGTGATGTCAATCTAGAGAAGATTCAATATTGAGATGAGTCAATGTTGGGATGAGTCAATATTGGGATGAGTCAGTCTTGAGCAGATTCAGTCTCGAGTGGAATCAATCGTGGGCCAATAAAGTAGGTCGGTATCGTTGGCTGGTATGGCACTTTAGTATTTTCACTTGTGGGTGAGATGATTAGCGAAGTTTGCTCGAAGTTTTTTCAAAGATTTGCAATGATTTCAGAAGGTTTTGCATAGATTTTGCGAAGGTTTTACGAATTTTTTGGGAAGTGTTTTAGTAAGTTTGGCAGCAGATGATTTTAGTAGATACCAGTCTTGGGCGGAGTCATTCTTGGGTGGAGTCATTTTTGAATGGAGCCATTCTTGGGTGGAGTCATTCTTGGGAGGAGTAAGTCCTGTGTGAAGTTGGTTTTGCGTGGAGCCAATCTTGGGTGGAGTCAGTCATTGACCAGTATGGTTGGTCGATGTGGTTGGCTGGTCTAGTTGTTAGGTTTGCTGGTCTAGTTGTTGGGTTTGCTGGTCTAGTTGTTAGGTTGGCCTTTATAACTGGTATGGTCGTCTGATATGGCTGGCTAGTAATGGTCATTATGCATGGTTGGTAAGGCTGGTCGCTCGGTTGGTCTGGTCGACTGGTATCGTTATTTTGTTTTGTTAGCTGTAGGTGATATATTTTGCAAAGATTTGTGAAGTTTTTTGTGAAGATTTGCGACAATTTTGCGAAATTTTCGCGCGAAGAAGTTAGCTACGATATTCATATTAGGCGACTTTATTCGAGATTACTCGTCAATGTATGTTAATACAAATGGATGGTCTTATCCATTTTTCTAGTCAGTATGGATGGAATTATTATCGGTGGGAGTCAGTCTTGATTGGAGTTAGTCTTGATTGGAGTCAGTCTTGATTGGAGTCAGTCTTGATTGGAGTCAATCTTGATTGTAGTCAGTCTTGGGTGCAGTCAGTTGTTGGCTAGTATGGAAGGTCGTTATGGTTAGCTGGTCTGGTTGATTGGCCTGGTCGGCTGGTATGGTCCTTTGGTATGGACAGAGTAATGGTCTGTCAGTAATGGTCAGTTTGTATGGTTGGTTGGCAGGTCTGCATTATCAGTTATTATGTTTGGCTGATCTTGAAGGTCGTTAGACTGGAATGCTGGAATTATCGTTTGGTATGGGTGGTTCATATGGTTCCGGTTGTGGGTTGGTGGCAAGTGTGGATGTTGATGGGGCCGAGCTTTAGTGAGTAAATGGGGAGGGAAGTAGAGCGACGAGAGGCTTGATGGGGTTAGTTTGGTGGGAGGGGAGAGGGTATGTGTCTTACATGAAGTCATTAATTTGGTTTTGGGATTCGGCAAATTGATTGGCTCTACAGCCAATGAAATATAGAGGTGAGGATTTAGTCGCCTGCTGATCGTCGAACCAAGAAGTGGCTTTGCTCTACCATTTTTACAAGAATCTAACCCTCGGTGTTACAGAAATACAACTTTGTTTTTCGCATTATGCAGTTAATTTTTTTTCTCGATGTTTATTACGATTTTTAGTTGTTTTTTTTTTAATTTTGTCTAAATTTTTTAAATTTTAAAGTTTCTGGGGTTAAGGTCACTTACATCCAACATGGCAGTCGGGGCCACTAGTGTAATTTGATCCAAGGTAATTATGAATTCCTTTAATTTTTACGATATTTCGAGTTCAAGATTACTGTGTTCAAGGTCACCAACATGCAAAATGGGGCTGGAGTCGATAGCGTAATTTGTTAATCGATTTTTATGAGTTTCTTTCTGTTTTTTACAACATTTAACCCAATTTATTAAGTTCAGGGTCACTGTGGTCAAAGTCAAAGTCATCCACATACAATATGGTGGTTGGTGTCTGTAATGCAATTTGTTCTTAAATTTTTAAGATTTAAAAAAAAATTTTTTTTTTTTTGGATTTGTTGATTTCAAGGTTACTGGAGTCAAGTTCAAGGTCACCAACATCCAAAGTGGGGGTCGGAGTCAGTAATGTAATATGTTCCTCGATATTTACCAGTTTCTTTCGATTTTATACCATTTTCTCAAGATTCATTTCAAGGTGATTGGGATAAATGTCATGTTCACCATGGCGGTCATGTTCAGTAACATTATATGTTCCTCGAATTTTACAAGATTCTTACTATTATTTTGCATTTTTCTCGAATGTTTANGGTAGGTATGTTACTAATAGGAAAATTATAGCTCGGGTTCTAACACCTACCATTCTCCTAGCACAAATAATATTGGACAAACTAATAACATATTATTACTTGACTCACTTATTGGTAAAGATCAACAAAATACACGAAGAATAGTTTTTGCATAGGTTTCTCGGCTACGTCTGAAGAAAGAAAACTCAGGGTCGTGTTTTGAGTAGTCTTACTCAAAGCACACAATTTACAACATTTAATCCTTTCTGAAATTTCAGCATCCATTTCTTTCCAAATTAAATGCTTACGAATGACCTGAATGGTTTTGTGTGTGCCAAGATGTGCACTGAGAGGTAATGAATGAAAATAGTCGGAAAAACATGGTTTTAGATGAGTAGGCAACACAAAATGTTTTGCACTGTCACTGTATTTGCAACAAAGAAAAACTTCGACAATAAAATAGGGTTTTGCTCAACATCAGATTTTAATTTTGTAATAATTTCATTAATTCCAATACCTGGTTACCTGTCTCCAGAAGGAATTTAGCATATTCCAAATCTGTACCTCAGAGATAAGATGACATAACGCCATTTTCGTAAATTTTGAATAGGAGAAGGAAACACTATTTTAATTTCTATTTGTTTTTATAAAATACTTATTAATTTTAATTGTGAACAATATATACACAACATATCGGTATTGTTTTTAGGTCTATGTTATTGCAATTTAAAATCCGTAAATATTTGTAATAGCAAAAGGAGTTATGGCAGCTTACCCATAACACATAGGTATACGTATTCTACTTAAAAACTCATAACAGAATATAAAATCCAAACAAATTCTAAATGATATGATAATATTTAATGTTATATTGAAACAGATACATTAATTAAGCTCTGTAATTATTACATAACTAATTTAATTGCTCTCTTTAACATAACGGTTCTAAGATTACATTTTGAAGGAATAATTTTATTATTTACACGTATATTTATAAAATATATTTTCAAACAGCAGTTTGATTTAAATTCATACAAATTACTATCAAAATTGTTTACATTTTTGTGATATATTAGGATGCAAAATGAATTTTAGTCGGTAGTATCTACCATTTTACTAAGAAACAGAATGTTACTGTTTTATATCACATTCGCTACTGTCATTCTTTTTAAGAATACAATACTTTCATCAAAATTATCAACATGGCACATACACATTCTAAGCAACAGCACTGATATCTGGAAATTTACTAGCAGTAGACGAATGTGGCACATTTATGTATAAATCGTGAGACTGCTGCTATATTGACTGTAGTAGCTTCATCAGATCTTTATACTTCAGAGAACCCATTTATTTAAAGGAATCCTGCACTGTATTCAAAACTTTCAGCATCTCCGAGTTACGCTGAAGCTGTCGCCGAAGGTCAACCTCCTGTATTTTTATTGCTGAAATTAGGATTTGTAAAACAGTGTACCTTAATTTTCTTCCCTTAGCTGAATGTGGTTTATTGTAGATATCAGTACTTGCTAACCAACAGGACCCTTGCTTCTGGAAATATGGGATGCAGAAGGAACAACGAACGTATAGTGAAAGTTCAGGAAGTCTTGAACTTCGATGCTGAAACCTATAAGTTAGCATTATGCTATTTTTCATTGCACTATTTGTCTTATTTGTCTTACACTCTTGTGTCCTATCGGATATTTTAATGGCAAAGCTTGGTTTTCCCGAACTCCATAATTCCTTTTTATTATTTTTTGTATCGGTAAAAGAGAAAAATATATTACTATTGTTAAACAAATTAATTTATTTTATTGACTTGACAGTGTCATTGGTACTTTATCTTGTGTATGTGTGCATAATTTGATTAATATGTTATGCAATACTTGTATTCTGTCGTGGGACATATTTTCGTACTTCTTATTTTCATTTTTGTTTTGTTAATATATTACTTTATTTTAAATTGCAAATATTAATTGTGACTGCCTACAAAATGAAATTGTAATTTATGTATATCATTTGTCATATCGATACTATCCATATATATTAGTTGTGTGTTCCATCATGCTAGTTAAGAACGTGCCCTTCCTTCTATTTCAATCCTTCAACATGGCGTGAAGCACATTTTCTTGTATTGCTTCTCTCTAATCGTTTGACATCATGCGTTAATCACCTTTCTTTGCCTCTGTAAGAACGGTTTTTGAGTTTTATATATTCCCAGTTAACTTGTGCACCTTTTTGTTAAACATTTTATTATTATTGTTTGGGTACTTAATTATTTTAGTTAGCGGTGCGCATCTGTGCCCGCTTCTGTTCGCTGCTGCCATTAAGCATGTAACTCCTCCTTGTGGGATGTTGATGATGATCCTTCCGCACGAGCAATTTTGTGCGGCTGACTAACTTCTTTCATTGCAAAGATAAACCCTTTTGCACACCACACGGTGGAACACTCAATATAAATTATTTTCTTTTGGGGATCATCACTTCAAAAAATATATATAACTTAAAGGTGTTTAAATAAAAAAAGAGAATATTTATTATAAATAATAACAATATGAATTTGTTTGGTCTAAAACTAAATAGTTTGGCAAATTTTTTGTCTGTCCAGGGTGCACCCTTTTATGTAATTACTTGTTTTAATTCTTCTTACTACAAGTACACATTGTCTGTCAAATATCAATCTGTGTAATTATATTATTTTTTTGAGAATATAATGTAATACTATCACACCATCTATCAAAATACTGATGTTTAGAAGACTTACAAATATTTATTTATTTATTAAAAAAAAAAAAAAGGAACAAATACATTGTGATAAAGAGAACATTTGAGTTGCTTGTCATTTTACAACTTTGAAGTACTTTTATTTTTATAGAAACCTAAATATTCTGTTATTATTGTTTTCTCTTTCACATCTTGGTTAACTAAAACAAAATTCACGTGTAGCACCTGGCCCTTCGGTGGTCATTTGGGCACATCACATGGCATATTCTTTGGAGTTGTGTCCAGGCATCTACTCGGACGGGTGGTGCTGTATTGGTACCAGAGCGATGATTTTGGTTTTACCACTTGTGTGCATGCCTTCTGCATGAAATTTGGCCCTCCTTTTGACTAGCTATATTAGGCGATGTTGCGCATGTGCATGTTTTTGCTTGTGTTTGTTCTGTGTTTGTGTTATTTCTTGTGTCCTTGTTTTGTTGTGCCTTTTTTACCCATCTTAGTTAGGGTAAATTTTGTCGTAGTTTTCACTTGCTGTATTTAGCACAAATTTGAAGACCAGTTTTGGTCAGTGATCTGTTGCTTTACCTTATTTTTCAGTGCATTTACCCTTTTGAAGCATGTAGCTATGGCATTGCCAATCGTCCCTGAGTTCATCTTGAAAGACTAGCTCAATTAGGAGTGTGCCCTAAGATGTTCTCACTCGTCTGAAAATACTGCAGCTGCGCTTCATAAAGCACTGTGTGTTGCCCTTCAGGCAAATGCCGTGAGCAGCTTTGATAATATTAAAGATCTGGACGTAGAATCTGGATACAATTGTTTCGCTGCTAAGGTTGTAGCTATACAAGACATTTTTGACAACATTGAGGATGATGCCATCAGTCATTCATATTCCAGGCTGAAAAATCGTTTGGCACATCTTGGTAGGTGCACTCAAATTTTGGTCGATTACTGTCTCGACCAACTCAGTGACATCTAGTTTCAATCCCTGGGAAATATTCTTGCTGAAATTCAAATGATATTCGAGGGTGTTTTTAGTTCTGAACGGCTGTCCCTTGACAGCGGTGTCGGTAATATTGCAGACACCATTGTACCGGTTCTTACAGTCTTACAGCACAGTTTACATAATTTGCCCTTGGTGCACCTTCCACTTCCCAGCATGTAACATCTTCCAGTGTGCAGTTGTCTGCTGCTTACTATTGTACTGTCCAGTTTACTAGTTGTCAACCTAGCACCTGTGGCCCACACTTCACTTCACCTCCAAATTTATATTCTGGTACTATTTTTAGTACTCCTGTCCAAATAACTACATCAGTGGTACCTACTATGCCTCATGTCACTCCACCCATTTTTAGTAAAATTACCCACGTACTTGAACGAATGTTAAGGAATTTTCCATATCAACATCCCTAGCTTTTTGATCTTTTTAAAAGTAATTTTAAAGTTGAAACAAAGTCGAACTATTCCTGAGTCACAACTGCAATATGTCATTTATCCATTTATGTACGGCCCCCTGAATGAGATGACTCGATTAGCTATTGCCCATCAGGGCACTTTTGATGTTTATCATGACAATATTCTAAATTTCTTTATCCCATCTAGGTTGCGCACCCAAATTCAGTTAAAAATGTTTAATAGATTGCAGAATACCGATGAAGCTTTGTCTGTTTTTGTCAATAGCATAAGAGAAGCAGCTACTATCTTGAGACTTACACTCCCTGAAAGTAAAGTGGTGGACAATGTTTTGGAAGGCTTAGCACCACAGGAACAATCTCGCTTGGTCTTTGTAGCCAAGCCATTCACCTTTGCCGATATAGATAAGGTGTGCACACACTCACAAAACATTAGGAATGCTGATGCTAACTGTGACGATCCAAGCAATCGTTATACCACTTCTAAGGAGATGAATGACCCCAAAAACTCAGATTTTAGTGTCACCACTGTGTCAACTGAGTCGGATGCTGACCTTAAACAAGGAAATGGCTCAACTATCTCTGATGAGCAGACCTCAACTTCACCCAAACAAAAACGCCCTGTACACTATATGTGTAACAAAGTCGGTCATATTGCCACAAATTATTCGCAGCTAAAAAAAGCCCCACGAGGGAGAGAAGTGAGTGCTCACCATCGTGTGAAGAGCAATTCCAAATACTTGGTATACAGTGCTTACATTTTGATTTCCCTTGGTCATGGCCTGCATTTTTGGAGGCGTTCTGTGCTTGTCAGCCTTTTGCAGGAAATAATGAAGCCGAGGCTTATCATGTAAGTTTCCCAAATGTGGTAGGGATATCAAGTCCGGGTACCCCGCATATTGAGGTTAACCTGGGGCCTATCTCTGTTAAGGCCTTGGTGGATTCTAGCTCTGCACAAACTATTATTTCAGGTTACCTTATTGAAAATCTCAAAAATTGAAGCTAGTAAAAAAAAAAGCAGCTCCAAGACAGTTAGAGTGCTACACTGCATTGAAAGATCCTTTGCCTATTTCCTGCTGTGCTACTATCAAGTTGAAATATCACATTTTACCTGGCTACATCAGTGTTTGGTATCAAAAACCGCAGGTTTATATTTTATTCTCGGTGCTGGTTTCATTCAATCTACAGGACTTGTTCTGGAACTACGATCTAAACACATTTTTATTTAACTGATATTCTGGAATACAAAATTAAATTATTAAGCAATGAGTGTGTTAAGAGTGAACCTTACCATTTGGTTCCCCACCTCCCTGAAATGGAAGTCTTGAGAAAACATGTACAGGAATTGCTAAAGAAAGGAGCCAGTGAACGATCTACTTCACAATATGCCAGTCTTACCTTTTTGGTTCCGAAAACGAATGGAAAACCCCTGATGGCAATAGATTATAGTACGGTCAACGACAAGATCGAAATTGAATCTGTCACCTTTGCCAGATCTGTACCCAGCTTTCCATTGGTTCAGCAAATTACATTTCTTCACTACACTTGACCTTAATAATGCCTTCCATAAAACTCCCTTAGCAAGAGAATCTTAACCTATTACTAGTTTTTGCATGTCATGGAACCTTTACCAGTTTACCTGTGTCCCTTTCGGATTGGAAAACAGTGCACAGGTGCTCATGCGTTTGTTGGATTGCATATTTAATTACATAAAATTCAAATTTAAGTATAATTATAAAGACGGTTTAGTAATTAACTCTAAAAATTTTGAACTGCATTTGGTCCATATGAGAGAGGTCTTTTCCATGTTGGAAAAGGCTGGTCTCATTGTTAACCCATATAAGGTTAAATTTGCAGTTAAAGAACTATCGATTTTCGGCCCATAACATTTCTACAAAAAGTATCTTCATTTATCCAGAACATACAAACCCCATTAGGAATTTTTCACCACCTCGTGATTCCGAAGGTATTGCTCGTTTCATAGGCATGAACCAGTTCGTCAGGAAGTTTATTCCTCACTCGACTGAAAAGGCAGCTCCATTTAATAGACTGCATAAAAATAATGCTAAATTTGAGTGGGGTGAGGAGCAACAGAAGGCTTTTGAGACCTTAAAGCTCGATATTATGCATCCTCATGTACTTCACATTGCCGATTTTTCTAAGACCTTCGTCCTACAAGCGGACGCATATGGTTCCGCTGTTTGTGCAGTGTTGGCCAAGGAGACTGATGGCGTTAGACAGCCTTATTGCCTTTGCTTCACTCACCCCTCATGAAAAGAAATCTTCAACTGTGAATTGGAATGCTTGGCAGTGGTTTTTGGTATTGACAAATTCCGCCAGTACTTAGAGAATGCTGAGTTCTTGTAAGTAACAAACAATCAGGCGTTATCCTAGTTATTGAATCATTCGTGCCAATTAGGGCAAAATTGGTCGTTGGGAAGCAAAAATGTTCTTTAAAATTTCAAGTTCATCACATTAGAGGCTTTCAAAATGTATTTGCAGATACTTCTTCACATATGTTTGAAGGGTTCAAATCTAATGAAATTCACAAAATGTAATATAATTTTTTAGACAATTTCCCTTTGGCTTTTATGGACATCGCATAATATCAAAAAGAGGATTTTGAGCTCAGTAGCATTATACAAAATTTAAGTTTAGGCATGGAACATAAAACTTATTGCTGTTAAAAGCCGCCCAAATCTCTTCACTCACTTATGTTTCTGTAAACCTCGTGATGGTCAGAAGCGAATTGTGTTGCCTACTCATTTAAGACCCATGGTCTTTGAATACTTGCACCTTTCATCTTTGGGAGGTCATTTAGGCATATTTAAGACCATTCAGGCTCAGCGCAGTAAATTTATCTGAAAGGGTATGGATTCTGACATTGCTGAGATGGTTAAGGTTTGTATGCTGCGTGTCCTTAGTAAACTTGCACAGAATATACATTTAGGTCTCATTGCTCCTGAAGTTGCTGAGAAGCCAATACAGAAAATATTCGCTGACTTTGTAGGTCTGTGATCTCGTAGCAAAACTGGACATAATTTGCTGATTGTATGTATTGATGCTATTTATAGATTTTATGGCTTATTCCATTGAGAACAGCAGATGTTACTTCCACTGTCCAAGCTCTTCAATACCATATATTCAAAAACTTTGGCATTATTTCCGCTATTGTATCCTACAATGGAACACAGTTCATCTCGAAATGTTTCAAGAACATGTATGTTGCTTAGGGCATTAAAAATGTCACCCTATCGTCATACTATCCTCCTCCTTAGCATGCGGAGAGATCCAATCGGAACCTCCATTCTGCTTTAATAGCATTACATGCGAAGGACCAATCTAAATGAGATAACAATTTACCCTGGTTACAGATGAATTTTAATTGTGCTCGCCACAAGTCTCATATGAACCCGACTTTTAAGCTCATGTTGATCTTCGAGCCAAATAATCCACTTTGAAATTTATGGTCTCATCTTCTTTCGAACGATATTAAAAAAGGTCTCTGATGTGTGGGCAGCGACCTTAAAAAATCTCAACAGGTCGCACGAAAGAGTACGTGTTAGGTATAATCAAAAGAGAACGGACAATCCTTTTAAAGATGGTGACCTTGTTCTGTACAAGTCGCACCCCGTAAGCTGAGCTGCCAACAAGAAGATGGTGAAACTCTCATACCATTTGACTGGTCCTTACCAGATACAGCATTTCTTTACGCCTGTCACAGCTAGTCTGGCTGACCCGAAAACTGGCACTTTTCTCATTAGAGCCCATGTCTCTCATTAAAAATTTTTTTACCGCAATCTCCTAACTAGTTATACTGCTGCAGAACACAACAATGCCTTTCAATTGTGTTGGCCAACCAACCCTTTTTCTGTGGTCCTATTTTGTTTCCCCAGTGGTCTGATCACCCAATTGTTGTTGCGACTAGGGTCAATTACTATCTTAAAAACCTGCGGTTCTAACTTAAGTTTGTTTTTCATGTAGATGTTTTGGTAATTTGGTTGTAGTAACCTGGTTATTAGTTCAAATGTATAAAACTTTTTTAGGGTTATTTTGTGGGAAAGACATCCCTTATCTATAGGAAAATTTTCTGGGAAAAATTATATTTTTGGGACTTAATTATAATACGTTAGACTCAAGGTATTGTATAAAACAATCAGCTCTTTTTCCTATTGTGTTACGATTCCTTGATAAATCGTAGGGTATTCGTACTCTGTAAAGTATTTCATTATTCATTTTTTAATGTTCCTTTGTTTGTCTATTTTACACTGCTAATTATTTGTGTGGACTTCGCTTTGTGACCTTTCCGGACTCTCAACATGTATCATCAAAACTGTGTAATTGATTACAATTTAATGTTGTATGCTGGCAGTGTATATTACAACTATCCAATTCATCTACACAGAGCATCTTTTGTCTTCCATTTTGTAAGATAACATCACATGAATAAATACATTTTATGTCATATCTCGGGAAACAGTTGACCGATTCCTACGAAATTTTGAAAACAATTAGCACTGTGGAATATGATGAAAATTGTATGTTGTAGAAATGTAAGACACTTATTTTCAAAATGGTGCTACATAGGCATTTTAGCTTAGTATACTTTACCATCAAATTTATGTAATCAATTCCCACCTAATTTAGTATGTTGGCAGCAAATATTATCAAATACGTCTACTTCGAGCATATTTTTTCGCCATTTTGTGAGACATACCACGTGAAAAGATAAAGTTTTAATGCAATATTTCGGGAATCAATCCACAGATTTATGTAAACAGGACCGGCTTCTCCCGTTAACAATTTAGTTTTTACAGCGATAATTTTAAAGATAAAAATGGTTACTGTCGGTCATCCTTAAAAGATAAACATATGCTATCGTGGACTTTTCCTTAAACCTTTTTGAGAGCTACAATTCTGTAGTAAATTATTTTCATGTATCTCTTATGGTTTAGTCAGCGCAAGCCATGTAAGCGTCCTAAAAGCTGTTTTTTACAACTGGATTACAAACGGTTCGACATTTCTCTACTATACTTACATTAAATATAAATGCATTATACACTAAACCCTTCCTCAAGGAATTCTATAAATGATATTGATAAAAGCATCAAAATCCATAAGCGAATACACAGACAGACGCGGATAAGCGACTTTGTTTTATACTATTTAGAGATTAAAATGTGCATGGGGAGCGTGGCTGGTAAACGCAAGTCCTTTACTTCACATGCATGTGTGCAGGCTCAGGTTAGCTGATGTAATGCAGGTGCAGACCTGTGAAAATGATGTGGAAGAATGCACAAACGTACTTGTTACATGTTGAAAGTCTAGCTATCTGATACTGCACAGATGCTGGTTTGTACAGTAAGTTAGTACTTTGACAAGGAGGTTTTCAAACTCCAGCATTCTTCTTTTAATCATTATTGTTTGTTTAATTTATGTTTTAAAATAGTACTTATAAGTTTTTTGTAATGTTTGAATTAAATAAATTATTTCATAAAAACTTTACATTTTATGGTTTTTTATGATAGCAAAATTTTTACACTGAAAAGCCAAATAAATTGATACACCTGTCTAATATCGTGTAGGGTCCCCGCGAGCACGCAGAAATTCCGTAAGATGACGTGGCATGGACTCGAATAATGTCTGAAGGTATGCAGGTGGCAATTCACACCACGAATCCTGCAGGGCAGTCCACAAATCCATAGGAGTGCGAGGCGGTGGAGATCTCTTCTGAACAGCACGTTGCAAGGCATCCCAGATATGCTCAATAATGTTCATGTCTGGTGATTTAGGTGACCAATTGAAGTGTCTAAAGTCAGAACAGTGTTCCTGGAGCCACTCGGTAGCAACTCTCGACGTGTGGAGTGTTGCATTTTCCTGCTGGAATTGTCCACGTCCGTCGGAATGCACAATGGAAATGAATGGGTGCAGGTGATCGGAAATTATGCTTATGTATCTGTCACCTCTCAGAGTCATATCTGGACGTATCAGGGGTCCCATTTCACGCCATCTGCACACGCCCTATATCATGACAGAGCCTCCACCAGCTTGAACAGTCACCTGTTGACATGTAGGGTCCATGAATTCATGAGGATGTCTCCATACCAGTACACGTTCATCCACCATACAATTGGAAACGAGACTCGTCAGACCAGGCAACGTGTTTCCAGTCATAAACATTCCAACGGCGGTGTTTGGCGGGCCTAAGCGAGGCGTAAAGCTTTGTGTCGTGCAGTCAACAACGGTACACGAGTGGGCCTTCGGCTCCGAAAGCCCATATCAGTGATGGTCCTTTGAATTGTTCGCACGTTGGCACTTGTTGATGCCCCAGCATTGAAATCTGCGCCAATTTGAGAAAGGGTTACACGTCTGTCACGTTTAATGATTCTCGTCAGTTGTCGTTTGTCCGTTCCTTCACGACCTTTTTCCAGCCACAGCGATGTCGAAGATTTGATGTTTTACCGGATTCCCAATATTCACGGTACACTCGTGAAATGGTCGTACACGAAAATCCAAATTTTATCGCTACCTCGGAGATGCTGTGTCCCATATCTCATGCGCCGACTATAACACCACGTTCAAACTCACTTAAATCTTGATAACCTGCCACTGTAGCAGCAGTAACCGATCTAGCAACTTTGCCAGACGCTTGTTGTCTTTTATAGGCGCTGCCGACCGCATCGCAATACTCTGATTGGTTCTATACCTCTGTTATTTGCATACGCACGCCTATACCAGTTTTTTTGGCTCTCCAGTGTAGTTATTACATGGATGCATTTTCTTTCAAGTTTTGAATAAGCAGTTACTAGCCTCATGTCGTCGAGCATTACCACTTCGTGTAAACACCTTTCCACAAAACTTGCACCCACTTCACAATGAACATTAAACATTACCACATCATGTATTGCTGTGTCTATCCAAGTCATCACTGTAGGTAAAAAAAATCTCGTCACAATTACCACATCGATAAATTTTGTTTGAAGTGTTGAATGAGCAGTTATCAGACTATTTGTGCGGATGTACCGCGGTGTTTGGCATGGGTATGAATAAATGTTTGCTTTTAGGAATATACAATATACATAAAGCTTGGAAAAATGTTCATCATATTATTAGCAGTTTAAATCAATAATCAACCATGCTCAAATATAGTAGAAAATTACTTACATGTCTGGTACATAATTATTCAAATACAGTGCCCGTAAAATATATCATACTATTAATTATTACCTTAATAAAAAAAACCATTGTACTGGGGACACTAATGCAATAATGATAATATTCTTCTGGTTCTATAATGCCAGATACTATTAAGCCGCTTGGTATAATAAATAATTTATTTATTGTTTGGAAGCTCGATTAGGCAAATGGTACACCATCTACTTTTTACCTAGAATTTGATTCTAGTAATATTTTACTTATAATTTTTTTAAATTAGTTATTAACTGTCAAGAGGTAGACATAAATCAAATAAATTAAAATGTTATACATTTGCAGTTTCAAAATAGTTCTTTAATTAAACAAATTGAATGTGTAGTCAAAAAGCAATTGACTCGCAGATTAAATTATTCAAAAATGAATGAAATCACAATGATGAAATTCTTATGGCCCTGGAAGCCTTGAAAACCCTGGGGTGCACTTCGTATAATCTATCTAACTATAATATGCGATACAAATGCGTATTTTCTTTTACTTGGCAAATAATTCACATTTTAAAATTCATAAATGACAGATAATTCTTTAAATCTTATTTTACCTCACGAAAATTATAAGAAACGTGTTCAAGCAATTATTACATAGTTACATAGTGATGTGGTAACATCCAGATGGTACCAAGATATAAAAAAATATTAGTCTCAGTGCACTTAGCTGAACCACCTCCAGGCGAAGTCGTTAAGCTTGAGATAAAAACTTGCTCCAGACAGCAAATAAAGTGAAGCTGGGCAAGTAGACCTCAAATAAAGGAAGTACTAAACTCTAATTTGAAATATAAGTATGTATGAAAGTTGCATATGCGAATAAAACTTGGATCAAAACTTGAATACTTGAATACATGAATACAACTTCGTCTGAAACTTTGATAGTTGAATAAAACTTGTAGAGTGAATACTTGAAATAAAAACTTCGATTATCTGGAACACACAAATATAAATTCGGAAATTAATTACTTGTGCCTGAGTAAATAAAACATGGCACGTAATGCCGGATAAAGACTGATGCTGTACTCACCCATCTCGAAGGGAAGAAATGAATCTGTGTGGGATGATTGAAGATCAAACACAAAATTATCTCCCCTAAATTTTAACTAATACCTTTGCAATATTCTACATGATGCTTCTAAACCTAAATTAAATGCTACAAGAGAATAATCTGCCTGCAGAAACCTCCCCGAACATGGGGGCACATGCCGAAAACGTCTTGTCGCAACCGCGTCTGTGCAGAAAGTCAGTCAAAAATGGTCAGCAATGGTAGAAGGATACACAATTGTGTGTTGTGTGTGGGCACAATGGTGACCACATTTTAGTTCTGAAACCGTTCCTAGAGAGCACTTGGGGTACCGCAAACAGTCCACAACTACACACAACTTTTCTACAGCAAGAATTATGTGCTTTGCACCTCTGGCAATTAGCGCGGACTAGGTACAACGCGATGCATCCCCATGCCTCAGAAATGCAAGCGGACCAGCTAATATCCGGTTGCAATCTGAGCTGTTTGTAGCAAGAAACTGGCTTCCTGCTATGCTTGGCAGCGAAGTTAACTCTGTACTAACTCCAATGCGTGAATACATGACTGAAGAAATGTTTCTGAAATGTCACAATTGCCCTAAAATTGGACTAAGTTAAACTTTATCAGCTTAGAGACACAATTACTTAGAAGTAGTTATTAAAATATATGAAATTATGTAAACAATGGAGAATATTGTACCGTTAAATTTTGGGAAATTTTACAACTACACAAGGATCGATGAAGACTGGAGGATTGGTGAGGATGTGTGAGGATTGCAGAGGATTTCGGAGGAGGATTGGAAAATTGATGGTTTAATCGAAAAATTGGATGACTGCTGGAATGATGATCAAGAAGAACACTGAAGATAAGACTAGCTCCCGAGCGGCTCTAATACTTCCCAAGTATCTAGGGCCTAGCACTATTGATATTTAAATTATAGCCAAGTATGCCTATAAAAGTGTTGATAGATGCTGGTTCATACTATGATTTTATAATCATAGTATGAACTGGGGCTGGTGGTCGCCAGCCCATGACTTGGGCTGGTGGTCGCTACTCATATGATAGGTTTGGATTGATCACATATAGATACCTTGATTACATTTTTAAAAAATGTGTGTAGCATACTTACGCCTACAGAACACCCGAGGCAATGAAAATTTTGCAGATTACTACATAGTGTAATAATTAGACTTATAGAGAGGAGACCAGAAATTAAATAACTTAATGAGAAACTTTTCCATATTTCCACAATAGTATATGTATAATTTCGGTACATATTAAAAAATAATATTTTTAAAAATAATGTTTATTAAAAAATGAATGATCAAAATCGGATAATAAATGCAGATATTTTATTTGGCATACCATATGTCTATAAAAGTAATGTGGCTCTTGGCTCCCTAGAAACATATGTATATGCTAGAAAGTTTGGTTAGTTGGCGTAACAGCTGAGCTCCTTCAAGTAGCCTAGCAATCCCGGGTAGAGCCGAAGTAGGGGACCGCCAATACGCCGAAGAAGCCAGCCTCAGCAAGCTAGCCTCATGATCCTCATTTCCCTATTTAAAATTCATTGCGCCCATTGCGTTTCTTCCTTCGACATTCGTATGGGCGAGATGCGAATGGACACCTAGCTGCGGTGCACATAGTTATCGTACTGTAGGTCAGAAGAACAGACAGTGCTGACTAAACTCGCCCAAACAGGCGATCGAACGCACCAAAACCGCCAACTTCAGCTTGCATGCATTTTGCCATGTGTTTAGTAATAATTAATGGGGAAAGGACTGAATTTATATGTTTATAATTATTAACGATGCTAGGAAATACATATGTATTTTTAAAATGATTCGTTATGTGAGGTATTCTTGCCTTGTCTCAGCTTAGTTAACGAAATACTTGCTTAAGGTAACCAAATTAATTACTTCCCTACACATCAGTCGAATTGTTTTGCCGAGTGCAAAAAAAAACTTCCTCGTTTGTCGAATGTATTAGGAATGTTTTTCTGATATAATTAGTGGTAACTCAGTCATAATTATTTACATTGCTAATAACATTTTATTATAGAGAATTGCAAATTGTAATTCTTGTATGTTTGCGTGTATGTGTGAGAGTTGCATTCACCCTTATTTTATAGATGTGCTGTAATCTCATACGAATGTTACAGATTAAGTGTAAATACAGTTTTATATATTGTGCTTACGTTAAAAAAAAAGTCAGACATGCCAAACCTGCAACTTTCATTACCAAGAAATGTTAAAAAAACTTACTTACAGACGATTTATTTCCAACAGATCACACATTGCAATTCAAAACGATGTATTTCGAAACGATATATTTCAAAATACGCATGGGAAATATGTGCCACTGAACATAGCATATTAAAGTTTCAGCCTGCATGGCTAAAGTCAACTGTTAGACAATCTGTGGCTGTACGGGCGCTATTAAACGGGCGGCTACTTTCAATTGTAAATTCTGTAATGTAATGTTTAAGTGAACCGATGAGGCACGTCGTCACGAAGCTAGCTGTCACTTTAACCCCGATGAACGTGTATTCACTTGCAAAGAATGCGGGAAGGAATTAATGTGGACGGATAAATTGAGGGAGCATATGCCAAAGTGTAATGGGCGAGACCCTCAAAATGCCAAATGTCCACGACTCGATGCGCGACCCGCGGCCTTACCCCAGCTCGTAGCCTCGGTTCAGATTCCAGCTGCGTCATGGGCAAGAATCGCTGTCGGCCAGCAAACCTCTCACGGCTTCGTAGAGGCAAAGAACATCTTCAGGGCCAATTTAAAGATGTACATAGCCGAAAACAAAACTGGAACTACACAATATATTTGCAGTTATTTGACAAATAATAAGCATAATATAATCAACAAGTTGACTAACGAAGTGAAAAAAATGGCGCAATAAAATTTAATATTTGACTCGAGTGTATTTATACGAGACCTGGTGCGTTCGATGAAGGTACGGACAAAAGAACATGTAAGGCGACAAATATACCAATCCATGAAATTAGTGACATGGCGAAGGCCATGCATTAGCTTAGAAAAAATATGTACTGAAGAGACACAATACAAAGAACTTAGTTCTGGGTGGACTTTACAATCGGTAAACCACCTACAGTTGCGCATAAACAAGCTAGACTCAATTCGCATCTCGATATATATCGACCTGCCCGATTCCATAAAGAATAAGCTAGCTGTAATAAACCCGCAAAACACCCGTCACCACATGAGTTTTAAATGTGCGATCTTAGCATGTTATGTGGAATGTACAGATCCACAGAGAGTCGACCAGCGATATTATGTTTAAAAAAAAAAGCCAGGCCATTTATACCTATAGCTGGTGACAACCGAATATTAAAATGCTCATTACTGCTACATAAACATTTTCCCAAGGATTTTGAGATTGTAGCTGATAACCCACGCAGAGAANGTGCGATCTTAGCATGTTATGTGGAATGTACAGATCCACAGAGAGTCGACCAGCGATATTATGTTTAAAAAAAAAAAGCCAGGCCATTTATACCTATAGCTGGTGACAACCGAATATTAAAATGCTCATTACTGCTACATAAACATTTTCCCAAGGATTTTGAGATTGTAGCTGATAACCCACGCAGAGAAAATTTACATATGCAAGAGTTGCTTCCCACTTTATCATGATTTGCCATGGGTATCGGGACTGTCGGGCCTGCAATGTTTAGAAAATCGCAATAAATATTGCAAGGAAAATGCGCCAACGAGAATAGAGATGCAGCAGCCGGGAAAGGATAGAAAACTTCCAGTACTGAAATTCAAGAATTGCCACCACATCTCTAAACTGCCAGTAATTGTGTACGTGGAATTTGAAGCTATACTCAAACCCATCCACATATGGTAACCAGACCCCAGTCGCTCTTATACATAATACCAGTAACACGAGGCCAACAGCTATTGTGTATATGTCAAAGTCCACAATTCCATCATTCCTGCAGTCCTGACCTCCACACTACACCCAGGGTCAATTGTGTACAGGAAACAATTTGCCGAGTAAAAGTTTAGGGATACCGCAGTTAATATCTGACTCAAATTTAAGGATATTTACGTCACAACTTTGAAAATTCTGCCTCTGACGCCTGTCATAAAAACCAGCTATAAACGAGTTACACAATACTGCTACTGCTCAACTTACTTCACACCAGAAAATTACAATGTGAAAGACCGCAACTACTTCACCGGGCAGTACATCGAGCTTACTTGCAACAGCTGCAACCTGCTTCGCAGCCACCCCAATAAACAAGTACTGTTCTTTCATATTCGGTTCTACAGCGAATATTTCATTGTAAGACAGCTTGGATACAATACTAAACACCACTTCATTATTACACACAAAAGTAAAAAATGTATTACCTTCACCAAACAGCTAGGCGACAGGTTCTCCATACAGTTTGTAGATACGTTTCCTTTCATGGGTCGAAGCCTCGCTTTCCTGGCCAAGTTTTTGCGCAGTCAACAATTTAATAACACATCTAAATTCTTCAACACAGCTCAACTACCTCTCGTTACGAGAAAATGAGTATTTCCATTCAATTACTCCAATTCGGGAGCCATGTTGGATGAACGTCAGTTGCCTCCCTGAGAAACATTTTACAACCTGCTGACGGATGCTGGTGTCAGCATTGAAGATTACGCCCACACCCAGGCTGTCTGGAATGCTTTTCGTTGTGAAACTCAGGGCGAATAATCTTATTTATCCCTAAAGAGAGACGTGCTAATTCTGGCAGACATGTTTGGAAATTTCAGAGAGCTATGCATTGAAACCTACAATCTGGACAGTTCTCACTACGCGAATGCGCCAGGATTCACATTCGATGCCATATTGCGAATGACAGGCGTTGAGCTGTAGCTGTTAACAGATTAAGACAAGTACATGTTAGTCAAGGAAGGAATTCAAGGTGGAGTGGCACAGTACATCAAATGACATAAGTTAGCAAATAACACCTACATACGTGAAACTTACGATCCGAGCAAGCCATACACATAATTGACGTACCTCGATGCCAATAATCTTTACGGCTGAACCATGTCGATGCTACTGGCATTTCGAAACGTCAGGTTGGCCGACATGCACATCGAAGTTATGTCCATACCTGATGACGGGGCGAAGGGATAGATTCTGTAATTAGATGTGGAATACCTGGCAAGCCTGAACAGCACTCATAAATATCTCCTATTCCTGCAGGTCAAGGGGCCACGGTGACTGAGTGGTTAGCCTGCTCGCCCCCCACCAAGAAGAACCGGGCTCAATCCCCGGCTGGGTCACTCCCGGATTTTTGCATGTGAGAATCGTGCTGGACGACGCCGCTGGTTGGCGGATTTTCTCGGGGATCTCCCATTTCAGCCGTCCTTTCATTCTGGCGCTGCCCCATACTCACCTTAAACACTCTTATCGGCTCTCAAGACCTCGCTGTTAAGAGCCGCCAAAATCTCTTCACTCACTCTCTCTGCCGGCCAGTCAGCTCGAAACAGACCAAACTACTTATGACACTAGAAGACAAGAGAAATTACATTGTGCATTAGCGGAACCTCAAAGAGTCCCTAGAACATGGCTTGAAACACGCCAAAATTAATCGGATGCTGGAATTCGAGCAGAGTCACTAGCTGAAACCATACATACTATATATGAGTACTGCAAAACATCATATGGCAGCTAATGATTTAGAGAAAGAATTATTTAAATTGGCAAACAACAGTACTTTTGGCAAGCTGATGAATGATAAGAGGAAACAAAAATATGAATTAGTGTGTAATGAGAAGAGGCTCAAAACTCGCGGCAAAACCTACCTTCCTTGACAGAAAAATATATCGCGAAAACCTATCCCTAATCCACCTGCAGCACAAAACTATCATGTTCGACCAGCCCATATAAAACGGCTAATCAATGCTCGACCTTTCGAAAACTCTCACGTACAGGTTCCATTATGATGTATTAGAGACCGGTTATGGAGAAGACGTGGAGCTTGATTATATGGACACAGACTTCATCCTATTTAAAATACATGCCCAGGGCTTTTACATAGACATGTGTGGGGACGCTAAATTTCTCAGCGAGTTCGACACGAGTGGGCACCCATCAAGACACCCCTGTTATTCGTCGGCAAACAAGAAAGTAGTCGGGAAATTCAAGGACGAGTGTAGTGGGGGCGTCGTGATGGAGTTTATGGGTCTCCAAGCAAAATTATATTCAAACAAGACCATGAAAAATATTACGAAAAGGTCGAAAGGAATCCAGAAATGTATAGTGGAAAATAATATTATTTTTGAAAATTTCTTGTCTGTTTTGGAGCAGCACCGAACAATAAGAATATATGTACACACTATAGGTACAAACAAGCATGAGTTATTTTCTGAATACATAAGTAAATTGGCCCTGATATGGAAAGATAATTAGAGGCAACTACAGGAAAACGGAATACTCACACTACCTTATGGGTACAACGAAACATAAATACATATTTTAAAAAAAACTATCCCCAAAATCTCTAAATCTCTAAATAGCATAAAACAAAGTCGCTTATACGCGTCTGTCTGTGTATTCACTTAGTTCATCTAAACTACTTAATATATTTTGATGCGGGTTTCAACATAATTTAGAAAATTTCTTTAGGAAGGTTTTGGTGTATAATATATTTATATTTGATGTAAGGATAGTAGAGAAATGTCGAACCGTTTGTAATCAAGACGTAAAAAATCGCTTTTAGGGCTCTTACATACCTTGCGCTGACTAAACCATAAGATATACGTCAAACTAATGTACTACATAATTGTAGCTCTCAAAAAGGTCTACAGAAAAGCCCACGATAGCATATGTTTATCTTTTAAGGGTGACCCAGCTTCTTAGTGTAAGTTGATGTGTTTACATATAATTCATTGATGGTGTATGTTTTGTTCTAAGCCTTTATTGCCATTTTTCTGCATTGAGCATTTTTCTGGCACGTCCAGCAATATTTTTCGTCGATGGTGTCTGTTTGGTTGTGCGCCTGTGTGGTCACTTTTTCTTCAGTAGTGACTGAATCTGTCCATATATATGGCTATTTTTTCTGTATTTTTGTATTTATTATTTTTTGTTATTGGTACTGGCATTTTGTTTGTATTTTTATGAATGGTTCTAGCATTTTGTTTGTATTTTCTGTTGGTGGGTTGTATACTTCTGCATCTTTCTGAGCCTTTTCAGTGTTTATTCATATTATTCGTCGTTGGTTCTACAATTTTTACTTTTTTCAACATTGGTCCTGACATTTTGATTGCAGTTTTCTTTGATGGATGTGTATAATTCTGCTTCTTCGTGGGTCTTTTTTTCAATTTTATTCATTGGCATTTGTATAGTTCTGTGTCTGTGTAAGCATTTTAAAGTTTTTTTTGTATTTATAAATATTTTTCATCGTTGGTCTTGGCAATTTCATTGTATTTTCCATTGGTGAAATGTATACTTCTGCATCTTTCTGCGCTTTTTTCGGTATTTAATAATATTTTTTCGTCATTTGTTATAAAAATTTTTACATTTTCAGAATTGGTGCTGATATTTTGTTTGTATTTTATTCATTGGTGGGCTTTTCAATTCGCCTTCTGGGTGTAGAATTTTTTTATTTTTCTTTCTTTGTGTCTGTGTGTGCATTCGCCTATGTATTTTCTATATTTATTAATATTTTTCATTGTTTACACGGGCAATTTGTTTGAATTTTCCATTGATGGGCTGTATACTTCTGCATATTTTCCCTTTCATTATGACCTACCACTTTGCATTTTTCAGCGTTGTTCCTGACATTTTCTTTGTACTTTTATTTGGTGGGGCATATTCTTCTGTGCCTTTCTGGTCATTTTCCTGGTATGTTCTGGTTTTTTCTCCATTTTCATCTTTGTGAAGTTTTTATTTTTGATGTCTATGTTATTCCGCGCTTGTGTGGGTATTTAATTTTTTTGTATTTATTCACATTAACAAGAATACATTTTTGACCTTTTTTTGTACTCTGTCCATACATGTTAGGATCCTCGACCGGGTGGTCAGTCCCCCGGTGGGGGCAGCGCATAAGTAAGATCAGTTTTGAGAGCAGCGCTGGGCATACACCGTGTGCTGGAAACTGCTGGTGACAGAGGAAGCCGGTGGCATGGGCTCCAGCCCAGCACTATGTGCTGACAACTTTTGCTATGCACCATGTGCTGATGGGCCAGTCAGGGATCGCATGATTCCGGCACGGCATGAGTGCGGTAGAGGGAGAAAGAAGCGAAACGGAGTTGTTGCGGGCTAGGGCCAGAGAAAGGGGGGTGCAGAAGGCACCGACATCGGATAGGACATACACGCGCGAGTATAGGGAGTTAAAACATGTAATTTTTGAATGAGAAAAGAGGCTACTTCGTGATGGTTGCAGAAATGCCGCCATCATAAAGGAAGCGGGTAAAGAAAATTTTTGGCTAGTTCCAGGTTTTCGGAGTTTTTCTGGGAGTGTTGGTGTTAGTGCGAGAAAAGAGTGTGTGGAATGTAGTAAGAGCTTACTAGCTTGTCGCGAACATGGCGGCGGTCGTTACCAGGAAATACCGGCTGTCATAATATGAGTAACTATCAATTTTTTTCATTCCTGTAGTTTTTTATCAGGTAAGAGTGCACTTCAGAATTAATTTCGTTTATCCCCTTGCCCTGGGGGAGGGAGATTATTTCTTCATGGGGATATCATTTTGTAAAGCTCTTGCGCATGCTAAATAGAACGAGTTTGAGCGAAGCGAGTCACAAACCATTTAACTGTATTTGTTTTTTGTTGTTGTTAGTTAATCTAGTAAAGAGGGTATTTTATTTTTTCTAATCTGTGTTTGATTTTTTTTGACAACTTACTTATCACGTTCTTTATTAATTGAAGCAGGCTGGCTAAGGGTAGCTTATGGGCGACGATGGTTGTAGTTTTCTGCGAGAAGAGTAATCATTCTTTAGAAGCTAGGGATGTTCCCTCGGGGCAATTTATTTTAGTTTATCTTCCTCTCTTCTACTAGCCAAGAGAGTCGTTGTCAGAAGTTTGTGGCCTGTAGAGGAGGTTGTTAACACTCGACCATGCCTCTATTGTTTTCCTTCGGAAACCAATTGGAATCATCAATTTATTGGCTTAGACACAACACGACCATTCTGTTAGCCCTTGTATCTGTTTTATTTTTGTTTGTTATTGTGCGCAACCCATACCTCTTGGGGATAGGGATATTTTCCTGGGTTGCTGCTATGAATGACGATACCTCTTATGCTCTGGAGATGGGGGTCTTGTTACTGTTGTTTTGTTTTGTGTTGGTTTTTATGATGTTATTAGTGTGGAATTATCTGCAGCAGGTGAAACGAAGAAGACAGGATGAGCTGCCAAGGACTGTTTCTTCTCCACCAATGGCAGCAGGGCCATTGGTGCATCCATTAACCGAACTCTTGGAAAATACAAACAAAGTTAGGGTTACCTTTCGGGACAAGAGGGGACAAAAGCATGGAATGTATTTAGTGCTAAATGTGGATGATGGAGAATCTGTTTTAGTAGAAGGTGGATATAATAAATTGGTTTTTCTCTTTCTTTGTTATTCCCTTGTGACAATAAGGAAGACGATTGTGTTATCATTTTCATTGGGCAGGCTTATAGGCCATGTTAGATTATTGATAGGGTTGGGCACACTAACTTGTGGTTTTTTTGTTATGTCGGACATAAGCCTTCGCTGGATTGCTCACACGTGGTGTTAAGATGATTACGGTATACCTTTTAGAGTTTTTATTGGGAGAAAGATGTTTGAAGGGAAAAGTACTTCTGGTTTGATGTGGGTACTATTTAGTCATCTAAAGTAATTGAATAATTGTTGAGGTTTGTATAGTTTTCTTTTTTGTTGCTTCTTTTGGTTCTGTGAATAATTTGGTTGGTTAGGGATCGGGAAAAAATTCCTGAGAGCTCTCCTTCCTCTCCTATCCTGATTTACTCCTAACCTAAAATTGCACAATTTCTTCTTCGTGTGAGCAAGAGAACATCAAGAGGCAGTGAGAATTTTAAACTGTTTGGACACCTTCGTTTTGGATGTGTTGGGGGTAACGACCCTCAATATGAAGCAGAACATTTTTTTCTCTCTCTTTGTTTTGATTTGTCTCACAACATGGACACTCCAGTAATAAACAGTTCAAATACTTGAAGTGAGTACTTCAGGATGAAATGCTCAAGGCTGCAAAGTTGGCTCCTTCTCTTTTAGGTGGTGGATCCTGTGGGTGGTATTGGCTGGACTATCAATAAGGGGTTGTGTGACAGATAACTTGGTGTGGCTGATCTTTCATTTTCATCTAGGCGTAGATCGACATCTCCCACAAGATGTCTACTGGCCAGAGACGAGGTTTGGTGGTGGAAGATGGAAACTCCCTGACCTTGCGAGGAATGGAGTCAGGGATGCCCCTCCTCATGTGCTAGTGCTTCAACATCAATTGTTTCCACTCCCAACATGGACATCGCCAGTCAGTTGGAGACCCCAGAGACCGATTCTTGGGATGGAATGTTGCCTGCCATTTGGGTGTGGGGTGCTGAGGCCGAGGCATTGGTACTTTTCCACCAGGGTGGTAGTGTTTTCCATCCTCTTCAAGATGGAAGTGGTGTTTTCGAACTATCGTGTCTATAGTGGAGAGCCTTTCATCAAAGACATTTCCCACCATGAATAATGGTTTCTGCAAAGAACTTTTGGACTCTTCCTACAGAACCACCTCTTTATCACCCTCATATTTTGGTGGATCCTAGTGCCAATCCAAGTTTATTATTTTCTTCTTTCCTCATAGCCATCATTCTTTTTCCCTTCTTCCCCGAGTTGTGTGCCTGTTTGGGTGTGGGAGGGTGGGGGAGATGATTTTTTTGTGTGTGGTTGATTTTCCACCTCGTATGGGTCAGTTGTTTAGCTGTACTGTTTTGATGTCAAATTTTAGTCGATGATGCTAGTCATAATTTAGTCGCAAACTTTTGAAGTGTACAATGTAGATTGAAGATTTCGTTGACTAAATTGTACCTCGTCAGAACCGAATGTTTTACATAAGTATGGAGATACTGAAAATATTTACACTCTAAACAAGAGATGGTTGGCAGAGAAGATTATGTCTAGTATGTGAATTCTCTTGGTGTTAATTAAAGTGATCTATGTGTCTTTTACATTTCAGACAGATGTATCATCTTGTGTTTTCCACTTTACTCTTGCTATGGAACAAGTTTTCAGATTGATAAAAACGGGGACTTAGTCTGTCGGGCCTCGGAGAGGAGAGGCTGTTGAGATACCTGGTACTGTGGCGACCCGAGAGAGACTTTAGTTTGCTTCTGGATAGCAGTATGTATCTCTGCTCTCCCCAGTGGGCTCTATCTCTAACACCTCGCCGAGACTCGACCAATGAAAGAGAGGAAAGTGCAAAGATGAATTGACTAAATCAATTCAGATACGATATAAAATGTTTTATGAATGTCGCAATGTTGACACTAGATGTCTTTCTTTTTTTTCTTGTATTTCTCACTCATGATTTGGTTGTCTTCTGAGCTTTCTGGTGAAGACTCAATACAGTATCACTAATGTAATGTTGGGCCTGGATGGCTCTGGTAAATTAGGAAGTCCAATTCCTCCTTGTATGAGCTAATAAGTTTTCGTCTCATGTACATTGTCTTAATTTTCTGTGCCCAGTAAGGGAGCGATAAAGCTAAATGCTGACGGAAAATTGTGATGAAGTAAAATTTAACAAACCTCAGTAAAGTCCATCCTAGAGACTACAGGCTAAATCCTAAGTTCGAAGAAAAAAAAATTTACTCTTATAGGCGTTTTCTTTGAATCTGGCTATCTTTGTTTTCTTTGCGAGGGCACAAAGATTTAAGAGGAGAAATTGACCGGGATTTTTTTTGTACTTTGTCCGTATATGTCGGGGTCCTCGACCAGGTGGTCAGTCCCACAGTGGGGGCGACGCGGAAATCGCAACAGTTTTTACGGAAGCGCCGTGAATTCACAGCATGCTGGAACCTGCTGGCGACAGAGGAAGCCAGTGGCATAGGGACCAGCCCAGAACTGTGTACTGACAGCTTGAGCTATTCACCATGAACTGATTGGCCAGTCAGGGATTATGTGATGCCAGCATGGAATGAGCATGGTAGAGTGGGAGGGAAGCGAAACAGAGTTGTTGCGGGCTTTGGCCAGAGAGAGGGGAGTGGAGATGGCACCAGCATCGGACGGGAAATGCGTGTGAGTATAGGGAGTAAAATCATGTCGTTTTTGAGTAAGAGAAGTAACTTCTCCCTGATGATTGTAGAAATGTCGCAATCAGTGGGGAAGCGAGGGTGAAAAATGTAGGCTAGTTCCGGGTTTTCGGAGTTTTTCTGGGAGTCCTGGTGTTGGTGCGAGAACAGAGTGTGTGGCCTGTCGCTAACAAGGCGGTGGTTGTTACAAGAAATACTGGCTGTGGTTATGAGAGTAAATATCAGTTTTTTTCTTTTCTATCTTTTTTATGAGAATTTTTTTTTATCGGGAATGAGTGGACTTCAGAATTCATTTTTGTTTATCCCCTCGCCCCTGGGGGGACACGGGTTATTTATTCTTGGGGATATAATTTTATAAAGCTCGTGAGCATGCCAAATAGAACCAGTGTGAGCGAAGCGAGTCACAGACCATTTATTTGTACTTTTTTTGTTGTTAGTTATTCCAGTAATGAGAATATTTTACATTTTTCTAACCTGTGTTTGTTTTTGGCGATTTGCTAATCCCGTTGTTTATTAATGGAAGCATGCTGGCTAAGGGTGGCTTATGGGCGACGATGGTTGTAGTTTTCTGCGAGAAGTGTAATCGTAATTTAGAATCTAGAGATGTTCCCTCAGGGCATTTCGTTTTTGTTTATCTTCCTCTCTTTTACTAGCCAAGCAAGTCATTGTCAGAAATTTATGTACTGTATAGAATGTTGTTAACACTGGACCATGCCTCTATTACTATCCTTGTTTTTCCTTTTGGTGTGTTTTGTTGTGAGCCGGGAACGATTCACTCTCCCCATGTCACCCCTCAACTACCTTGAGCTTCTAGCCCCCCTCCTCGTTTTTCGAGGCCGTTGCCACGAACCCCACAGTGGATCCATGACAATTTTTTTCCTTTTTGGTTATACAAATTTTCTGTCAATGGACTGTAATTTTGTTTTTATTTTTCGTTGATGAGCAATTCAATTCTGCTACTTTGTGAATTTTTAATCGATCGAATTTAAATTCCTGCTTTAAAATGTGATATGATGAGGCCTTTCAATGTTAGATGACTGTGTCATTCTTTTTAACGATTTAGAATATCTGGGAATCTTTTGTTCAGCATTGGGATTCTATCTAATTTTTATTGGTGGCATCAAGATATTTTCGCTACTGTTTATCTGTTTGAGGTAATGTTATGTGTCATGGACTCATTTTGGTACACTGGGGTTTTGTCATAGTCTTAAGCAGCTGTCACTTACAAATGTTATGCGCAAAAAATTCAGTGTATTGGAACATGCCTCATTGGAACCCACCTACATTTTTTAGAGACAATAATTATGGCAAAAATCTTGAAAACATTAAAATTCTCGCTTAAAAATTTTTTGTAATGTGTAGTCTTCAGTCTGAGGAACCGCTCACTTGGATTGATCATAATCGTACGAGCGGTAAGAGGGAGGGAGTCGACGCACGTCCACGAGATGTAGGTGAAAACATACACCCCGAGAATGAGCAGAGTGTTCTACACCTGGCTGAAGTTGTTATTGTTTACTGGTGAAAGTGGTACATGGAGGTATGTCTGCATGATTTTATGGGATATGTGTGCTGCTTTATGAGCAGCTAGATTCTAGTCAGAGAGCTTAATTTGTTGGCAGAAGTGGTGTGGTGCAGATTATTTCTATATGTTACCCCAGTTTTAATACAAAATTAATAGCCTTTCAGCAGCACCATCGGCTTCTAAAACACCTTCTGCTCATCCATCAGCTCCTTCATCTGCGATTGCAGCAACCACACCACTGACAGAGCCATCTGGTTCTTTGGCTGTACCATCTCCAATGGAACTTGCCCCGTCAGATTAACCATCCCCACCAGATGAAATATATCGCTGGGGCTATTGCGACAAGTCATTTTCACACAAACACATTTAACATCGTCATGAAATTCATGGATGTATGAAGAATCCAAACTGAATAACATATCTTTGCTTCAAATATGGGTTGTTGTTCTACCGTAACGAATTTTTCTGCGAACATATAAGGTCGTGTAATAGTAAACTGCAGGGCTCATCGAATATTTAGTGCCTGTGACGAACTGCATTCGCTATCGTTTCTTTATTCATGCACCACCACCAACAGTTTCTGCACCTTTGGACGAGCCTAAACCTCATGTGGCCAGCACTGTACTACCAGCATATCGTTGTTGCTTTCGCTGCACGAAGTTTGAAATGAAGCTTACCTTGTACCACCATGAAGTGCATGAGTGTGCGAAAGCTTGTTTTCGTTTATATACATGTACCCAGTTCAGTTGACTCAAGGATTATGAATAAAACATGCAAATGTGGTCGTTGCAGATTTTATAAAATAAAATATGTTTTGAAAATAAATGTGTTTTATTTATTCCTTGTAGGTCAAAATTAAATAAATCGTTTGGAATTTTAAACAAAATGTATTTAAGAAACAAATATTTGTACAAGGTGCAATGGTGCTTAAATTAGCATAAAATTAAAATTAAATTTTAAAAAAATCAGTTTTAAGATAAAGTTTTTAACACAAAAATACATTGGTTTGGTAAGTGTAATAGTTATATAATGTCCTGCATAATGCATGTGGGTATGCAACTAATTGGAAAAATAAGTAATGTCAGATTTTCCTATTTCTCTAAAACAAATATGAGTGCCGAGAGCTCGCCTGGCTGATAAATCAACAGAATGAGCGGGTGCTGACAGCTCGCCTGGTGGCTAAATCGAGAAATTAGCACCACTTTGGTGTTGAAAATTGAATCTAATAATTTGCATTCCAACATGACCACCAATACTACAAAAACATAAACATATATGTATGATTACTGCTTCGTGGCTAAATCGACAGCTCGCCTGGCAATGAAATTGATAATTAATACACTAGCGCTACCTATATGTTAAAATCGAATCGACTAGCACCACCAGTGCTTTAAAATTGGGATCCAAGATGGTGGCCTACATAAATGCAAACAAATGACATAAGAAATAACAAGATGGCAGTCGAACGAAGGTCCGATACAAACTTCAGCAATTTAAAGAAATGACAATCAAAAAAAATTATATGGCAGGTGGAGTGCAGATGATGGAATGAACAAAGGTGAGATGGGGGCGGTTTTTTTGTGGAAGGCGGTGGGAGGGTGAAGGGGTTGAGAGGAGGTGTTAAATCAATGTTATTGATTAGAGAGGTGTCATTCGTCTGCTGAATGTGGTGTGGGGGAAGCTCCGGATTTGTAAGTTTTTGTAAAATAATTTTTATAAACTGAGATATAATTTTTCTTTTATATTTTGTTTTAATACATTTTTGTAAATGTTTTAAAATATGTTAATTTTTTTAATGTTTTTAAATTTTCAAGGTAAAAGTGACAGGGGTAAGGTTAAAGGTCAAGGTCACCTACGTCCAACATGACGTACAAGATGGCCGCCAGCCGACTGGAATGACAGAGCAGGAACAGATGCGAGCTCCGGCCACCTACACACTTGCGCCAAAACATATATAATCATACCACTTGTATCACACTGCCCGCACATCGAATACATATGCCAATTCTGCTTCACTTCCCACATCATAATAAATCCGACCTAAGACATATAGGGATTACTCAGAGACGCATTCCATGCTCCTGGTGTCTTAGCTACTAACATGCATTCCGTAGGGTCCACAGAACTGTAAAGAGGCTCGTGTTGGCGTGGTCGGATTTGGGGGCCCACCAGTTAATAAAATAAAAAAAATTGCTTTCCACAGATTTTGTCAACCAATGAATCGATTCATTTGTGCATTGAACTATTCTAGTATTTATCAATCTACCGCCAGATGGTATGAGCGGAATCTTGCTGTACTTCCACCATTTTTTGGTATCTGCGGTCGCTTGCGACACTTGTGCGAGATCGTGTGGCTTTATGATTTTTCGATCGCCTTCACATCTATGTTTTATTATTGGGAAGTATAATTTTTAACTTATAGTTCTAAATGTGTTCGCGCCTGTTTGTTTATAAAATAACATTTGATATATTAACGCGACAGGGTCTGTTGCCTGAAATGTGGTCATTGGCAGGAAATACCATCATCCATATTTTTAAAACGTAAAGTGGCATATATTGCATAACTAGGAGACATTAAAGAGCTATCCTAAATTTTATACCAGCGGGATGTCCGTAGCAAATGTCAGTACAGAGTCTTATAATAATGTTGCGATTTCCTGATCGGTATATTGTGAAATACAACGGTTTTAAGACACAATTGTAAAGCTACGTACGAGAAATTGAAAAGTGTGTGAGATGTCTCGAAAGTCATCATCCACCCTCGTCCGTAGTGTGTGTATACATGACTTGCGTAAATATGGTAACAAAATGTATAATATTATTTTCAGACACTTTGAAACAAAGAGGCAGCACAATTAATGTGTTAGTGGAACTGCTGTCGGAAGCGAGAAAAGATGCATATGTTTGTGTCGCGAGCTGCTATACAGATACAATGCGGAAAGAGTTAGGTGTGATGTAAGACAGGTGTTTTAAATCATAGAACCTCCTGACCGCAAAAATTGGTCCGAATCTCCAGGGAAATATAGGTAATGCGTGGTGAATGTTCTCTAAACTTCGAAGGATTGACAAAACTTGTTATAGTCTTAAATAAATGTAGTACGCAGTATGCAAACTCTGCTTACAAAAATTAATGTTTTATTCTTCCTTGCGAACGAGTGGCTATTGATCTTATGTAAGTCTTAGGCGATACAAGTGTTGCGTCTTAACAATGTTTTCCTCCGCGTGACTGAACTACGCATGGCTCATGTTTCCGTTAAATATTAATTTATCTTAAATAAACCCATTACGAATATTATGGAAGATTGTTATACTAATAGATGAGAATGGTACGAAGCGCAATATATTAGACTAGGTTCAGAACAACAAAGTATTTGACTATGTAACAGGGCTGCAAATTACGAAACAAATTAGGGTAGGATGGGGTTATTACAATAAAATAGAGTTATTATGTAAATAAAACAATTGGAAATAAAAAAATATTAAAATCAAATACATAAAACAAAATTTAAATATGTATTCTTTACTTCATCGTAAATTAATAACACTTTAACACTAAAGTAAACAGTCACAAAAATGTAATTAAGCAATGCCGAAACTAGAGCATACACAAAATTGAAGGGTTATCTCCGGTCACGATAGGGCATATGTTATCACACACATTTACCACATATTAACAGATTTCTTAACTTAGTACCTACACAGATTTCGTGGTACCAGCTTCCACATTTCTGACATTTGATCCAGTATGTCGAAAATCTGTCGCGTTCATTTTCTCAAAGTGGTTGTTATTCAACAAGCTATTACTCTGTCCATTTAAGTGGTTATAGGATTTTTGTATCAGTACACTTTTCGATTCCGGTTCGATATGCCTTATTATTTCGGTTATTTTTTAATGAAATTGCAAGATTTTAATTTAGTGCAGCCTGTCGAAGATAATTATTTTAAGATTACATGGCTTATAATTATCCGTTTACCCATATATTTTGTGTAACAGTAAAGATAAATATTTCCTTTTTCTAATGGGTTGGTATACTTTCTTGCTGCAGGTAATATGAGTTTAGCTTTTGCGTCGCGAATGCTTGCTCCTCAGAAAAGATTGCAGTAAACCACATATGAGTTACATTATTCGGTCGTGGTATTTGGAATCGACAAATGTTGTAAGTATCTCGAACATGCTGAATTTTTTGTAGTACACTGATAATCAACCTCTGCTTTGGATGTTAGCACATCCTTGGCAATTGGAAAATATAGGCTGTTGGGTGATGCGTATTTCATCCATAAAATCAAAGGTTAAATATATCAAAGTTACCCAGAATGTTTTTGCCGATGCGCTCTCGTGCATATTTTGAAGGAACCGATTTAGCTGATGTATATGAGAGTTCTCCAAATTGTAATCTCTTGACTGAATTTCCATTGACTTTTGATAACACCAAGAACGACCAATAAAAAAACCACGAATTGAAACCGATAATACAAAATTTAAATTCAGTATTTTAGCAAAATCTATATTATTTTCCAAGGCTGTCATGTATCAAAAAACCTAGGGCAATTGTAAATGAATTGTTTTGCGCAGTATTTTCAGACCCACAGTGTTTAAATATTTTTGTTCCTCACTAGTAGGCGGACACTTCGGAAGCTACAAAACCAATTAGGCCATCAGAAAACATGTTATTTGGGAAGTAATGAATGTAGAAATTGCAGATAATGTTAAAACTTGTCAATTTAGTGCTATGAATAAGCATGATATACATGGGTTTTTGGCATATGAGGTTGCCAGAAAGGCCTATGGGAAAGTAATTTTAATTTATTCATTTGTAGGTCCCCATACTCAGTAGCATGTCTGGCAACAACATGTTTCTGGTGTGTATTAATGGATTCTCAAAATTTGTTTGGTTAATAACTTTGAAAAGGGGCTAATTAATTTTCTACCATGCATGCCCTTCATGCTAATATTTTTCAAAATTTCAATGTAATGATTCCCAATTCTCTTCACAAAATTTCGGCACATTCATCAAAAGAGCCCCCAGTTATGGTGTGCTGGTTTTTTGTTTCCCCCTTTCGGGTTTTTGTGTAAAATACTGGAGAATAAAATCCACAACCGAAATACACATTTTAATTTAACTCTATCCTGTCACGTAGCTGTTTCCAAAACGAAGGCGTGGTGTCCCTAATTTGAAAATTTCCCTTACTAGTAAACACAGTTTGCTTTCACCTGTCCAGGTACTAGACTTAATGGCCTGAGTGCAGCATGATTAGCTTTACTGGTAGAGATTAAACGAAATGTATTTGTTAATCATCTTAACATCATTGCTACCCATTTGTTTGTTACATTTTCCCTTATGTAAAAACTAAATCTAACAAACAACATTATAATAGTTTTTTACTTTGCTACTGTTTTTGCATAAATACATATTATCTATGGTCACACCCCTCATCAATGTATTACTACCCAAATTTCAAAAATTAATATTTAATATTGGTTTTGTTATTTTTTTGACTTTGTGAAATAATAGAGGTAGCTTGACTTTTCGTTAAACTATTTTCTTGTAAAGGGGACTGCACTGTTAGTAAAAATGTTCTAGAGTTCCTTTTGGGTACGTATGGGATTGGATTTGGGACTGCTTGAGTCGGTTGTCCTTTTTGAGATTCCCGATTAGTCATCCCTGCTTTGTGAGCAAAAGGTGGTCCAAAACGCCCTGGAGTGATTCGGGTTGTGTAAAATATGTTTTCGAATTCGACATTAAATGTAGGTTTGCAACATATATTTGAGTGTAATTCAAATTGTCGATATTATAAAGACTAATGAATACAAGAAACTTTAATATATTTATGTATTTATATTTTTTTGTTTCAGTTGAGTATTTGGACAACAATATCTAGAGAAGATGGGGCTGAATTCGGCAGACAAACTTCGTGATGTGTTTACTTATGCCAAATTAAGTGTAAATAACGGGCAAGTTATACCTAAACTGAATATTGTGGGAAATACATTTCCTCAAATATCGAGTTTTTAATTTGTACTTTGACAAAGTATTGTAAACGAATTGAAATTAAATTACAATTCTCCAAACATTGTGTAAGGCTGTCGGGATCTTCAACCTAAGAGCAAACTCTCATTAATACATTCCCGTATTAAAAATTACAGGTGTGACACCCTCTTATATACAAATATTTTATCGTCAAGCGATATAAAGGTTTAGAGCTGGTTTATTATTCAGCATGACCTAACTAAAAAAAAAGAGATCTATTATTGCAACTTCCCAGGACTCACCGTTTTGTGGAAAATGCTTAAAAATATTCGGTGGCAGCGATATATTGCCGGCGCGTAGGGGTGAAGAGATTAGGGCGGCTCGTAACATCTAGTTCTTGAAAGCCGCACACACTCTCTGTCACCAAAAACAAACAGGCAGCTTCAGTAGTGTAATCTTATCAATGTATGGTACATGTAGTTTACAGTAAGTGTTATGAATGTCCTCAACTATCGTTTGTGCAAATGGCAAACAGCGTACCATAGATGTATGTAGTATCATTGCCTACATAGGCCTACTGGTATCGCTGCAGCTGAAGGTTTGTTGGCGTTTTACACGAAAATGGCGAATCCTGGGCAGTTGCATAAAGGGGGCCATTTTTGTTAGTTAGGTCATACTACTCAGTAAACCAGCGTCAAATATCCAAAAAGTCCTGATGATAAATAGTTGTATGCAATAACAGTGTGGCCCCCTATTTTTGTTATTATCGCAAGAAGTATTAATTAGAGTTTGCTCTTAGGTTCAGTTTGCTCTTAGATCCCGATAAGTGTAATTTTATTTCCACATTTTTACGATGTTTCGAAAAAAAAATCAGTTTATGAACACGATTTTTAGGCCTTATATCTCCCTCAATATTTAATTTAAATAGAAAGTGTCCCATATATTTCCCACTTGATTTTCCATAAGGAATCATCTCAAAACGTTTGTTGGTCGAATTCAGCAATGTTCTGTATAACTGGTAAATAAATTTACATAACTATAAATTAAAATTTCTGCACTCAACTTAGTGCACAAGAATAAATACAGTTTTCATGTTAATTACTCACATGCAAAACTAAAAGTGAGCGTGGCATGCCAGAATATGCGATTGCAGAGGAGCAGTTCTGCGCCCTGCCGCGTCGATTTTATCGAATGTCGGTCTTCACAGACACTGCAGCTAACTTCTATTTTCCAGTTTTCTGCTGAGACGCTAGTTTAGTAGTCTTCGTTGCTGGACCTGTGGGCTGCAGAAGATGTCCAGCACTGTGAACAGCAAAATATTGCTGAATTAGATAAATAAAACCGCTTTTCTAATGTACTACTGTAGTCATGACTGTGTCATAAGACGATTAAGATAACCAATAATCTTCACATGTTTATAAAAAATAGAACACTGCTAACGAAAAAATATACAAATTAAGTATTGGTAGATACGATATATTTAGTAGCACTGAAATACTGAGCAGAAAATGATACCAGAACTAAAGTAAGCATCCAGGAGTGGATAGGCAAAGCGTAATCCTCGACTGGAAAGTTGATTACACTCGCCTAGTTGGCTACCAGTAGAATATCCTTCATGTGACTGAAATTAGTGACATTATATCACAGCTATATTGATTGGTCGAATTTCCTCAGCTCAGGCTTGACAGAAGACATGCTCTGTTCCTGTGTTCCTTTCTCGTCCCCACCATACACTGAAATGCACACTAAAGAGTGGTTTTCCTTTCGCTGGGGAAAGAGAGATTTGGGTCAACACACCAATAGCAAGAAACTCGTGCATCCGCGATACACGCGCTGTTGCTTTAACTCTGAACGCACATTAAAGATCACAGTGAAGCTCTCTCCTCAAAGAAGGAATGTAGATGGTGGAGGTAAGCATTTCTGCAAGGATAAGAAGCCCAGGCTTGCATACAACGACTAATTGTTTTCCTCAGAGCTAAGATATTCTTTGTGTGCTGGTCAATATTAAAACTTCATACGAAAGATAAAACAGCATACACACTATGTCAGTTTAGTTAAGTTTACAAACAGTTTAGTTCTCTTTAACTATATATAATGCTTCAATATATCTTGCAAAAACACACCACAATAGTAAATTATTTTATCAGTTTCATTATAATGAAAGCATTGTATTTGTCTAATTAAACCATAAAATATTATAAGGTTTGTAAGAAACTTAAGTTTGCTTTCCTACAATGTAAGTTAAAATATACAAATGTCCGAGAAATCATCACTTAAATGTTATTACAGAATATAAATTTAAACACTAAAAACAGGAATTTAAAGATGACGATAAATAAAGAAATGAAATACTCAACAAAATTAAAATGGAAAATTGGCATGAATTATACAGTGCTTTATTTGCTTGGCAAAGCACTCGAACCCATAGACAGGCATGTACCAACATATACCTCGACTCATCCGACCAGACGACTTTCTCCATGCCTCGAGGGTCCGATGTTGGCGTTACCGCACAAACGTTAATTGTCGAGCCTTGTTTCATGAGGGGAGCAGAAGTACCATAGTGGGGCCGCGGCTTTTTTACCAATAGTAAAGAGTTGGTACCGGACGGAATGACCAATTTGAAAAAACTTTGATATGTTGGATGTTCCTAACAAGATCATGACATGGTCCATTGCCTTCGGTCGTAGACTAGGGGTTTGTTACACATTATGCCACCGTCTACACCGAATTGTGACTTAGGGTGCATCCATGCCTTTTCCCATAATGTGGTGAGTCCATTACCCATGAACGCCCAGATGAGCAGGAACCACCTAGTCTAATGCAAATTTAGTTAATTAATATGAGTAAAATTGCATGTTTTCGTGGTTCTACTAATTTAGTTGCAATGTTACAATGTTCATAATATTTTAACCATTATCTCTTTATTAATAAATAAATGATTCGTGCAATAAAACGCCATAGACGGGTATGTGAAGCCCCTCGCCCTTCTTAAGACTGTTATACCGAAAAGGAAGGGATAGGCACTTCTAGGTTAAAATGCACAATACACAGTTCCGAGAATATTTTATGCTTGAGTTTTGAATGAGCATTGATCGCCAGAGTTACATAATAGACATGTGTTGCATGAATATAATGGCAAAATTTATTACGTAATTTGCAGCTTCAAATTTTCACGAAATATGAAAAGTTGTGTAAAGAATGGGCAATAGCACCCACAACAATAATTTTAATACTGTAGGAATAATAAAAACAAAAATGTGACCAAGAAGTTCATGACATTTTATTCGTATCTCTAATACTGTAAGAAATATACAGGTGTATGCAATTTTGTAGAAAACGGCGGGGTATGAGAACCGATGCGCCAGCGAGTAAATCGCCTTCCTCTTGACTCAAGGTTGCAAGAGTGCTGCTCGTCATTAACAGTAATACCACTTTCCACAATTCAGTTGGAACATCTTTATATATTTATCTTGGTGTCCATACCACTAGAATACCTCAGTCAAGGGATCAACAAACCATATAATGTTAGTGTTAGATGATCGAAAGGATAGCAAATTGTGAGCTGACACACAGTAGTGTGATAGTGTGTGTCAGCTCACAATATGCTTTCCTTTAAATCATCTAACACTAACATTAAGTAGTTTGTTGATTCCTTGACTGAGGTATTCCAATGGTATGGACACAAAGAGCAATATATAAAGATTTTCCAACTGAGTTACATGAGGAGTCTGCACAAGTCGGCAAAAGATCTCAACATTAAAATATTTTTCCAGACACAACTCCAGTATATACAATAAGTATGTTATGGATAGTAGAAGGATTTGACCAAAGTGGGGACAGGCATAAGAAGTCAAGAGCCATCCGCCATCTTGATTGATGTCAGCCATAGGTTGCTATCAACAGCCTGGGGCTATCATATTTCCGATAAAATTACCTGTTTTATCCTACAAATCTCTTTAGAAAAAGTTAATTTTTACCCCAATATCGCCTTTAAAAATAAAAAAATATGGGGAACTACACTGGTGGAAAATATAAAATGAACACCCGGTTGCAATGGTCCAACATGAATGAATGTTTAATTAAATAATTATACATGTTGTAGACTGTATATGATAATGATCACAGGGTCGTACACCTATGGACAGAGGCTACAGAGTGACTTCATCAACAATGTCAATATCTTGTGTGGCCTCCATTAGCGATAATGCAGTCCTGCAGTCGCGCATAGAGACGAGCATAAAGGTGTCGGATGCCATCTTGGGGAATAGTGTTCCACACTACTTCCACTTGTTTTTATAATTGGTGGAGGTTTGTTACCGGTATTGCAGACCGCACCAAATGCCACCTTATCATGTTTCACACATGTTCAATGGGGTAAAGGTCGGGGGATCGTACTGGCCAGGGTATTTGAAGAACTTCTTCGAGAGCGCATTGGCTAGCATGATACATGTGTGCACGGGCATTGTCCTGCTGGAAGCGTACATCTCCTTGGCATTGTAGGAATGGCAACAAAATTGGCTGGATGATGGTCTGGATGTAGCATTCACTGTTCAGTATTCCCTCAACAAACACCAGAGGAATATGGTAATTGAAGTCTATTGCCCCCAAACCATGATGCCAGGAGCTGGTCCTGTGTGTCACTGCCGAATACACTCTGGTTGTTGCTGTTCTTCTGGTCAATGCCGCAATCCCAAACGACTGTCACTGTCACCAAGGAAAATTCTGCTCTCGTCACTAAACACAACTCTGCGCTAGTCATCCCTTACAGTTGCATCGTTCGCGACACCATCCAAGGTGGGCTGCAAGGTGATGAGGTGAGAAGAAGCCTTGCGAGCGGCACACTTGATCGTAGCTCAGCATCCAGCCAACAGTTGGCGATAGTCGTAGCTGACATCCTAAGTGCAACAGTGGCCCTAATTTGTTCGGCGTTTGCTGTGCTCGTCTGACGCTGTGGTACAGGCGGGAATCTGTATGATGCTGCCATCTGGAACCCGGTTGATGAATATGTGTACCATCGTCGGAACACAGGCACCGCCAATGATGCACAGCAGACACTTCACATCCTAGGCGTTGGGCAATTCTTCGGAAGAACCATCCTGCCTCCTTCAGGCCCACAAAACGTTCTCGTTCAAAGTCCATTAATTGCACGAAGTGTGGTCCTCTATGCCGTCGTGGCATGTCTACAATGCTTACTACACACAGGCCTATTCTTAAAACAGCAGACTTCTCTTTCATCGAGTAGCTTGGTGTTATGCCTCGTACGCGGTTATTACTCGGTCCACTGAACAGTACTATTAATCGTTGAATTTACTGCCCTCTATCAGTGCCCCATGCACATATGGTGTTTCTACATCACCGCTTTAGTGGTGTTCATTTCTAATTTTCCACCAGTGTATTTTGATAGAATTATTTTTACATTTTATGTTCTGCTCTAGTCATTAAATGAGCCAAGCACTTTTGGAGGCTCCTCCATGTATGATCCATATAGTCCTGAAAGCAGCAAGGTGGATAAAAAGGGCCCAGTGCTAGGCCCAGCAGATAAAGAGGGACAGAAGACATGTTTGTTCACATAACTGACCCCAGCAGCCATGTTGGGTGTAGGTATACTTGACATTGACCCCATTGACATTGAAATGGAAAAATCGTAAAAAAATCTGAAAATATTATCTTAAAAATGGTTTTTAATATTCAAGAAAAAGAAGTAAAAATGGAGTATATATATAAATAAAATAAATACAATAAAAAATAAAATAAATAACATTTATTTTCTGAAAAATTAAAATAAATAATTCTATAAAGCCTTATGTGTAGTGTTTTTCGTCTTTGCTCCAGGATTAGTACAACCAACAGACAACTGACTAGCGCCAATTAATAAGTATCTATATAGTCGGTCAGTCGGACAACCCAACTTTACACTGACCTCAATCATTCGCTTTCTGTAACATATGACCCCTCCAACGACACCAATTAATTAAGCCAACAATTGACTCGGCATTTGTCCACTAGATAGTGATGTCAACTTATGTTTTCAGTATTGACCACAAGAGCATGCTGGTAACTCGTGTTTTAGCATCTACTATTAGAGATCTCCCATGTCGTCCATTTCTAAGCCCAATGTCTGTGTTGATTTCCGCTAAATGTCAACGAGGCCCCCACATTTGGAGGTTATGTAATTATTCTCGCCTATTTTCTTGGCATTGTTTTATTTTTTCTTAATTTAGTCTTTTTCATTTTAATTCCAATTGCTTCAATTAATTGTTTTACAAATTCTGTCTTATATAATGGAAGTAATTTTCCATTAGGGATTTTTTTTAATGAATGAAACACATCATTTTTAATAATTTATTTACCAAAGTGCACATATGTACAAAAATTTATTTGTTGTGTATTTTGCAGGCAAGAAAAGAGATGACATTATATTATTATTGTTAGAATATGGCAATGCAATAATTATTATTTGGTAACTTCAGTTTTAAGTTGTTGGCAACACTGTGTAGTGTTTTGTTTTCTAGTTGATAAATATATAACGGTCAACATTGTTGTATCAGTTTTGCTGTTAAAGTATAATAAAACATTTCGTTTATTAAAAGGCCTTTATTCATTAAACCTCAACAGGTTATGGGCCCAGACACATAGTTCTGCATAGAATCTGTGAAGGGGTAGAAATATCGGCGAAAATATTGGTGCCGGCCCGCGATAAAAGTGAGGTTATACGTGACCGCGCCAAGAAGGAGTAATACTCGTTCATTCTCTAAATTGAGCGAGGCAGGACAACGAAATGGAAGGAAATCAGTGTGTGATCAAACTGGAAGGACCTAGCAACTGGAACCTGTGGAAGTTCCAAACAACGGTATTGCTACGAGGTCAAGGATGGCTCGACATAGTTGAGGGGCAGAAAATAAAACCTGAGGCAGCGGCTGAACATGCTGCTTGGGAGTCAAAAGATGCTAAGGCTCAGACACTACTAGTTACCAGAATGACGGAGAAAGTCATGTTGCATATAATTTCTTGCACAACATCTGCTGAAATGTGGCGTAAACTCCAAAGTGTTTTCGAGCAAAAGTCGGAAACAAGCATCCATATTACACAGCAGCGATTTTTCCAGTTTAAGTTTGAAAAAGGAACTGAGATGTCAGTATTTTTGTCAAAAATACAGGAGCTGCAAAATCAGCTTAAGCAAATGGGAGAGGAAATATCAAACAAGTTAGTTATTACAAAGGTACTAATGTCGTTGCCAGATGAGTACAAACACTTTGTGTCGGCGTGGGAGTCGGCGCCAGACGATAAACAAACCCTGGATAATCTGATAGCCAGGCTTCTGGTGGAAGAAGAAAGGGTGCAGGAGAAGGGTGAAGCGTCTCAACAAGCTTCATCTGCATTCTTTGTTAAAAATAGAAGAAACATAAAGTGTCACAAATGCAACAGACTGGGGCATTTCCAAAGCGAATGCAGAAGCAAAGTGAATAACAGTGAATTACAAGACAATAACAGTAACAGTAATAAGTGTTTTTATTGCGGAAAGTTCGGACATTATAAGGCACAGTGTCGCTTTAGGAAGTACAGGGGCAGTAAGGAAAGTAATGCATTTGTCGTGTCAAACGCAGAATATGAACATTATCAAGAGTCAAAATGGCTGGTTGACTCTGGGGCCAGTGAACATATGTGTAACAATCGCGCGTTATTTTCATCATTTCAAATTGTTTCACAGAAATCTGTGATTCTCGGCAATGGGCAAGCGATTAGTGTGTTAGGCTGTGGGCAGATGGCGGTAAAAGTGCACAATGGGAACGAATGGATCAACACAAACATAGACAACGTTCTTTACGTTCCCGAACTGAAAACGAACCTTTTCTCTATGAATTGTGCGACTGACAAAGGTTATGTCATAATGACAAGTGACAGCTCATGTAAATTTTATAAAAACAAAGAAGTTTTGGCGGTTGCAAACCGAATTGGGAGCTCGTATTATATGGATTTCCGATATGAAAATGATATTGCGAGCGTAGCTAGTACTACAAACGATGATTTAAATGTGTGGCACGAAAAATTGGCTCATCAAAACTTCGATTATGTGAAGAAAATACTTGCCACAAGGAAAATAAATGTGAAACAAACGTCTGCTCCAACCTGTGAAAGCTGCTTGAAGGGAAAAATTCATCGATTACCTTTTCATAACAGCGAAAATGGTACTTCTAAAGCATGTGAATTAATCCATGCGGACACGTGCGGTCCCATGGAGGAGGTATCTGTCGGCGGGTCGAGGTATTTCGTAGTGTTAAAGGACGACTTCTCAAATTATAGAAGTGTCTATTTCATTAAAAATAAGCATCAGGTGAAGAACTGCATAGAAGATTTCATTAATAAGGCGGAGATTTTAACTGGGAACAAAGTAAAATTGTTCAGAAGTGATAATGGGCTGGAATTTGTGAATAAAGAAGTGAGTGAAATGTTCTCAAAACGTGGCATAACACATCAAACTACAGTACCATATACTCCGGAACAAAACGGAAAGGCCGAAAGAGAGAACCGAACTTTGGTTGAAGCGGCAAGAACAATTTTACATGCAAAGAGTTTACCTAAGAAACTATGGGCAGAAGCGGTACATACTGCTGCATTTACTCTGAACAGAACGGGTAAGAGTAAAGTTGAAGGAAAAACACCATATGAGGTATGGACCAATAAAAGTTTCGATATTCAACAATTAAAAGTCTTCGGCACACCGGTGTATGTACACATTCCAAAAGAAAGACGAAGAAAATGGGATAGCAAAGGAGACAAGGGATTGATGGTCGGATATGGCGAAGATACCAAGGGTTACCGGATATACTTCCCACAGAAAAATACTGTAGAGACAAAGCGTGATATTGTTTTCTTAGAACAGAAACAAGAAGGAAGGGAAGAACCCCAAGTTACACTTGATTTGGAGAACGAGTTGAAACAAATAGTAGATAAAGTTGATGGAAACCAAGACTTACAAGAAACTCTGGTTAACATGAATGAAAGCTTAATAACTCAAAATGAATCTGGAAGTGAATATGAACCATGTACAAGTGAAGAAGAAAGCGTAATCACACCATTACAAAATGGAAATGAACGAAGCAAGCGTGTAAGGAAACAGACCGAATTTTATCAATGCAACAACATCTACAGCGAAGATGATAATCCAGTGACTTACAAGGAAGCAATGAAAAGAAAGGATGCTTGTAAATGGAGTGAAGCTATCAATAGAGAACTGGAGACACTGAAAGAGAACAACACTTGGGATTTATGTGAAGCACCAGCAAAAGAGAAAATAGTGAGTAGTAAATGGGTTTTTAAAGTAAAGACAATAAATAATGTTCAACAGTATAAAGCTAGATTAGTTGCCCGAGGGTTTGAACAGGATGATGTATTAGATCTGAATGACATCTATGCTCCAGTTGCAAAATTACCTACATTTAGACTTTTTGTTGCTATAGCAACCAAATTAAAATTGCCAATCTATCAAATGGACGTAACGGGAGCATTTTTGTATGGAGAAATAAATGAAAATGTATTTATTCGTTTGCCGGAAGGGGCTTATTCGGGTAATAATAATATTGCAAAATTAAACAAGTCTCTATATGGTCTGAAAAGTTCACCAAAATCCTGGAATAATAAATTTAATTCTATTATAACAGGAGAAGGCTTTGTTAGTTCAAAAAGTGATTCATGCTTGTACAAAAGGTGCAATGGTAAAGATAAAATGTTTGTTTTGCTATATGTTGATGACTTGTTAATATTTGGTACAAATGAGGAGAAAATTGTTCAGTTTAAAAGTGTCCTAAACAAAGAATTTAAGATGAAGGATCTAGGTTTAGTAACCAATTTTTTGGGTATAAATGTTAACCAAAATCTAGAAACGGGGATTACTGAATTAAGCCAAAGAAATTACCTAGAAAATGTACTTAAAAGGTTTAATATGGAAAACTGTAAACCTATGTCAACTCCTATTGACCCAAACTTTAATGTTAAAATACTTGAAAATTGTAATAAAAGTAATGATGAGAATATTGAAAAATATTGTAGAGAAGTTATAGGATGCCTTATGTATGCAGTGTCAAGTACTAGGCCTGATTTATGTTTTACTGTCTCAATGTTGAGCAGATTTCAAACATATTCAAATGATATGTTAGTAACTGCATTAAAAAGAGTCCTGCGGTATGTCAAGAATACACTAAATTATATGTTAGTTTTCAAGTGTGAAGATAATGTCCTAGAGGGATATTGTGATGCTGATTGGGGAGGTGATCTCAAAGACAGAAAGTCTACCACAGGCTATTTATTTAAGTTTTCCAATTGTTTGATTTCTTGGTGCTCGAAGAAACAAGTATCAGTCAGTCTGTCGTCAACTGAGGCTGAGTATGTTGCAGTGAGTATGGCAGGAAGCGAAGCCTGTTGGCTGATAAACTTGTTAAGTGATTTTGGTTACTCAAATGTATGTCCAGTAAGTATGTATTGTGACAACCAGTCAGCCATTTTTATTGCAGGCACAGACACTGTTAAGCGCCTCAAACATATTGATATACGATATCACTTCATAAAGGATTTGATTAAAGATAATAATATCACCCTTCATTATGTGAAAACTAGTGAACAACCAGCTGACATACTCACTAAGGCTTTAAGCCAAGAATTATTTGTAAGATGTTTAAATAAGTGTTGTATTCAAACTTAGAAATAAGATATAATTGTATCAGATAAGATATAAGATAGAACTGTATTACATTGAGAGGGGGTGTTAAAATATGGCAATGTAATAATTATTATTTGGTAACTTCAGTTTTAAGTTGTTGGCAACACTGTGTAGTGTTTTGTTTTTTCTAGTTGATAAATATATAACGGTCAACATTGTTGTATCAGTTTTGCTGTTAAAGTATAATAAAACATTTCGTTTATTAAAAGGCCTTTATTCATTAAACCTCAACAATTATTTTGTAAGTGAGTTGTATTAATTGTCCTTAGTTGTAAATGATCAACCGAATCGAGTGCCCATCACAATTTGTTATTCATCATGGCATATCTTCTTTTTACTGCTATAAACACTCCCTTTGATACCATCCACATTATACACAGGCACACTCATTCGATGAACTGATGATTTTCTATAATGTTCACCTGGGCACAGTTCTGGTTTAGAGTAGTTATATCCCAATGATATATTGTATTTTATAAATCTGTGGTTTTCCAGTTCTTCAGTAAGTTATTTCACTACATTATTTTTATAGGTGACAGAAATGTGGAAATATCTTTAGGCATATGGAAAATTTTTTGTGATTTCTATCTTTAAACTGCCACGCAAAGTGGATTTATTCACCACCAATCCATTAGCATTAGGTATACCTAGGACAGGGCAGGTTTCGAGCAGGGTTTGCACACGGTTCGACATGATGGCATCACAATGTATTTATTTCTTATTTTTTAATGTATTTTAACTCCTTACTCAATCCACACTTATGACGGTCAAAATACAAATGAGCCCACTCTTTCTTCTCCATATATTTTTCACTTCTCCCATTATGACCTGCATTGCTACTTTTCTCATACAGTAGTGACATGATCATCTCGAATTGGCAGCAAATTTTCCATGCTGCTCACATGCAGGTCCTCACTTGCTGATGATGCTGTAGGCGACCCACTCACCCCAAGTCGATGACTCCAGTGGTAGCGTGCCCAAGAAGGCGATGGTGGCAATGCTGTTTAAGAACCAACTAAATAAGCTGATACCACTGTTATGTACACCACTTGCTCCAAGACATCTCGGGACTGTGTTGACTCTGGGACATCCGAAGGCATCGTGGATGCAGAATAAGACGTAGCATGTAAAAGTGAAGCAGTTAATGCTAAATAGGATTATCCCTAAATACATATTGCTCTTTGATTAAAATGCAATCCCCACAAGGTACCTTTCCTTTTATTCCTCCTTCCGGCACCACATTCACCACCCCTTTTTCTCATCCCCTTTGACTACCTCTGTAATCTCTTTCTGTTATCTAACATCATCTATATCCCCACAAACTAAGTCATTCTTCCCGACACATTGCATGTTTCAACCTGAAGGCCTATACATTCCCAGGTCTGTCTGTGCAAACCCCTGCAGGTTTTGACGTTTCGCAATATTACGCCCATACAGTACAGGTTATGTAGGATTTATGTATGAATTATATATTCCCATTCCATTTTTTTAAAATGTTACATACACACAGCAACATCAGCAAAAGTTTCTTTAAACAAGTTTTAGTGCAATTAGAATTTAAGGGTACAAATAAAAAACATAAATGGCTTTATATAAAAAAATTATTCTACAGAAAAATACACAATACACAAGGCCATAATGCAAAAAATCTAAACTCAGGTTACATACATTCTTTAAAACAGTTGTTTTTCGAAATCAAGTATATCGACCTTGTTAAGTCAAAATAATATATATTGTTTTAAATTTATACATTGCAATAACTCAAAATACTGTCACATGCAAGCCTAAGCAGTTCACGAATATAGATAAGCATCAGCACCTTGCAAAATGCAGCACCATTCTCATGACCATAGCAATGTCCATCGTCACAAGCAGCTATGCCACATGTCTCCACCACACAACCAGTCTCTGATTGGCCATTCATCCATCATTGCTACACTGTAGATCTAGCTCTTCGTTATCTGCTTGCTTGCCAACTGTTGGAACTATGTCCGTTTCGTCGCTGGCAGAACCAACATCGGCATCTACAGGAAGGCACATCCCTGGGCGAAGACAGCATCGGCCAGTTGTGGCTCGTTGGTCTCTGGAACCTAAGGCACATCCATCTGCGAGAGTGATGTTATCCATGGTGGGTATTGACACGAGTACTCGGCATCGATGATGCACTCTACAGCACCTAATCTTCTGGCTGGAGGCATCGCTGGACCCAGGACGCTGGATAAAACCGAAGTTTCGTGCCCCCCTTGGGCTGGATCCACAGCAAAGCGAGGTGTGTGGATTGCAGTGTGAGGCAGAGTATTCTGGGTCGGGACGAAGAATTTGCCCAATGTGCAGGGACGATTTGTCTGAAGCACTGTGTGGAATGTAGAGCAGACTGCAGGCCCCAGGTATTCCACTTGAATCTGCGATGACTAATAGGAAGTCGGAAAAAGTGCAACTCGCCAGTGCTGCATGCCAATAGCTGTTGTCGATGGCAGAAGGGTAGGTCATGAAGTTAACATAAACGTTTTCAGGATGAAATGCGTACACATTCGTCCATTGTCTGGATGACAACTGAATGTAAGGAGATGCTCTGCCTCTATGTATACACTGAGGTGACAAAAGTCATGGGATAGCAATATGCAAATATACAGATGACAGTAGTATCACATACAAAATTTATAAATGGGCAGTGCATTGGTTGGGCTTTCATTTGTAGTCAAGTGATTCATGTGAAAAGGTTTCTGACGTGATTATGGCTGCACGACAGGAATTAACAGACTTTGAACGCGGAATGGTAGTTGGAGCTCGACGCAAGGGAAATTCCATTTCGGAAATGGTCAGGGAATTCAAAATTCCGAGATCTAAAGTGTCAAGAGTGTGCCGAGAATACCTCATTTCAGGCATAACCTCCCACCATGGACAACACTGTGGCCGACTGCCTGCACTTAATGACAGAGACCAACAATGTGTGCGCAAAATGGTCAGTGGCAACAGACAAGCAACACTGCGTGAAATAACAGCTAGAATCAATGTGGGACGTACGACGGACGTGTCTGTTAGGACAGTGCGGCGAAATTTGGCTTTACTGGGCTATGCCAGCAGAAGACCGACCCGAGTGCCTTTACTAACAGCGCAACATCGCCTGCAATGCCTATTCTGGGCTCGTGACCATATCGGTTGGACCCTAGACGACTGGAATACCGTGGCTTGGTCAGATGAGTCCCGATTTCAGTTGGTAAGAGCTGATGTTAGGGTTCGAGTGTGGAGCATACCCCACGAATCCATGTACCCAAGTTGTCAACAAGGAACTGTGCAAGCTGGTGGTGGCTCCATAATGGTGTGGGCTGTTTTTACATGGAATGGAGTGGGCCCTCTGGTCCAACTGAACCGATCATTGACTGGAAAGGGTTATTTTCAACTACTTGGAGACCACTTGCAGCCATTCATGGACTTCATGTACCCAAACAACGATGGATTTTTTATGGATGACAATGCGCCATGTCACCGGGCCACAACTGATCGCGATTGGTTTGAAGAACATTCTGGACAATTGCAGCGAATGATTTGGCCACCAAGATCGCCCGACATGAATCCCATCGAACATTTATGGGACATCGTCGAGAGGTCAGTTCGTACACAAACTCCTGCACCGGCAACACTTTCGCAATTATGGACGTCTATAGAGGCAGCATGGCTCGTTATTTCTGCCAGGGACTTCCAACGATTTGTTGAGTCAATGCCACATCGAGTTGCTGCACTTCGCCGGGCAAAAGGAGGTCCAACACGATATTAGGTGATATCCCATTACTTTTGTCGCCTCAGTGTATATCAGAAGAAGAGCGGGGAGCCTCGGTTCGATTCGTTTGATTTTGTGTCTAGTCATAGGAAGGCAATTCTCAGTCCAAAGACTAGGCACACTATTTGAGCAGAAGCTGCGCATTTCTCCACACACACATATCCAGTCAGTTTCTGACTTGTCAATGATATAGCATTAATTTCAGTCGTAAAGTTTCGTGAGCTTGCACAGCGAAGAATATCCATACTCATCATGCACATATATGGTTTCCAATTGGTATTTTCACAAGTCGCTCAGCAACTTTTTCTGCCCTGGCCCCAAAAAAATTATCGGCTTTTAAGAGTGGTTCTGCACTATCAAGGCGCACATCACATTTCTAATTTGATGGTGCAGAATCTTGCATTCATCCTACTCCAGTCTTTCGTAATATTTGTTTAGCAAGTCGATTGTGTTCTTGCTGTTATCGTCCAAGAGTTTCCATTAATAAGGAGGGTGGAAGGAGCACATACACATTTTGTCATCAACATAGTAGGGCACTGCGAACTCCTTGAGCATATAGCCACTCTAGCTCTGGAAACCTTGCATATTGCAGTACATCTTGATGCCATCTGTGCTTGAAGCCGACTTAACAGATATGGTGTATTGACCACCGTATTTACATATTCTCCGCAATGCTCATGACAGTATTTTCACAACATTGTCTCGGCAATAGCACAATGCGAGTTGGTCATGAAGTACCAGGCAGAAATCATATCTAAGCACAATAATATTTACATGTGTAGCGAATTCGATCCAGCAGTCGATCATGTTCGAACTGATACACCCGTCCTGTTTACTAACATCGAAAACCATGAGCGGGGCCTCAATCCTGTAAGTAACAGGGCTTAGAATCGGGGACTGGAAGTGTTAATAGTAGGCATTTTGGAACTGAGAGTACTTTTGATATATCAGCAGGTAATTTCAAATTAAAAATTTCATGTTCTCGTACACAAACGGAGAGTTTTTGCTTTGGAAATAAATTTTCACAATTTCTTTTTGTCATCAATAGAACTGCGAATGGCTTACTCTCACATTTTGCTGTCGTCTCGTCTTTAGCCCGATGATGATGTACCTCGGTTTCTCTGTGGCAAAGATGGAATTTACTGCTCACTTGATACAATAGGTTGCAGGCAATCTGAGTTAGGTCTCTAGACTCCACGGCCTGAAAGCAACATCGATGTTTTTGTCATATTCCATGTTCTTCAGCAACTTGATGTGTTGAACATGATGCAGTATCCATTCGATAAACTGTGGCTTCAGTTACACTGTATTCAGGTTTTCTCCCATACACATTCATGTGCATATTGCCTACAAATAGCATCAGTTCCTGCTTTGAATCGATAATAATGTGTTTGTAATCTTCGGTGAATCCCAGCAGCAACCTTAGAGGAATGTACAACTTGAATTTGCCTCCAGGTTATACAGGAAGACTGTAGTCGTCTTCTATCACCCAGCCTGCCATCTTGGCTGCATACAGATTTTTAGTTTGGGGGAGAGCTACTTCTTGATTGCGCTCGTTATGCTGACATATCTCATATAGTCCACCTTTACACAGTTGATCGAAAAAACGTGATGCTATTAATAAGGTGGAGAATACTATTGCTCGATTTTTTCGTCGGTACTAGGATGGATACATCTTCTTGCGCCAGAATCGACTGAATCACAGAAATGACAATGGAGAGTACAGATATCTTGGTACTGGTCTGGTATCCGAACCATTAGTATAATTGTGAGAGAGATTCCAAAAATGTTTTCATCACCATTTTACATCATTTTATATCAAATTTATAAATCAGTTATTTGTAAATAGAGGTTCTAGACAACTTGTTTTTTAAATTATAACTTTACATAAGGAACTCGATCACAAATAAATTACTTATACCAGATGAATCACCTAAAATTTGAACCGCAAATATTTCGGAAATGAAAGGTGCTATCGATGTGCTGGTTTCACAGAATTAAAGTTTAGACAATGGCTCATAATTACAGCCCGGGCACAGTATTTATTAAGTATTAGAATGTGTATTTCGTGAACAAAGATACATTTTTCAAATAGAACAATGGCTATTCATATCAAGAAAACAGAACTAGAGAAAATTAGAATTACGATGGTGTTTTTGCAGGATTCTAGTGCAAGTGGTTTATGTGCTATCGTTTATGACAATTCTAAATACTGAGCTGTCTGCTCCATTGAAGTCGATTTGGAATGTACAATTCTAACATAAGCTGGATCAACTTGATATATCTGACTGATCTATTTATAAACCTACTTGACCAATATTTTTTAATAACTGATAAATAGAGTAACATCCAAACAGAACAAGTACACTAAACAGCCATACCAAACAACCAAACGAAGCACACATACAAACCAACCATGTAAGCCATCAGTACCAGCTAAAATATGAGCAATAACTGTTAGCTAACCACACCAGCAAACAAGACGAACCGGCCATACTCTGAAAAAACCGATATGCATATTCATGCGAGGAGACAAAGATAATCTGTAAACACGCATAAACCTACATAACAATATATAAAATATTATTTTAATATGATTCTGGGCATGTGTATATACAAAGAAATAATTTTTAATTTACTCTTTACATAATTATGGATATTTTTTTATATATTTCTATGCTTTTACTTATATATTCATATATATAATGGTATCTGCTTGTTTTCAGATTACACAGGCCAACCAAAAAATATTTTGTGAAAAAGTTTTAGATAAATGCAGCTGAATCTTATGTATTTTTGGGTGCTGAAACCAAACCTGGCATCCGTTTTTTTTTCATCACCCACAGTTCTCTCACAATGTTCATTTGTGACAACTACCAAAGCTGTGGTTTGGACGAAGGTGTTGGCACTGTTGTCTAAAGGTCCAATTTACTAATGAATCAACACATGGCGATTGAGAGTTCAAGAAAAATCTCTAGTTTTATTATTGCTGGAACAAGTTATAATTGACACACGAGCTCTTGAGACAACTCCCTCCCTTTTATACGTATGCTCCGTATTGTTCGCGTCGATGGTGGGGGAGGGGGTAATACTCTTCGCACTTGCTGGGTGATTCCAAATATCCGTTGCACTCGCGGGATAACTACTCAGGGTCCTTCACACTCGCGGGATGACTGTACTTATCTGGCTTAGTTGGTCCTGCAGTTGAGGTCTGGTGAGCTGGAACTGGCAGGACTCTGCGTCTGATGGCGGCTGGCTGCCGCGGTCGTTTCTCCCGGAATCACTCCGCTTCCTCGGAGTCTCGTCGGCCGACTCCCGTTGGCGTCCCGTCTCGGACCCGCTCCTCGATCCCGTCGGCTGACTGCCGCGTCTGACTGCTCCCGACTGACTGACTCGTTCCTTCCTTTCTCTCCTCGTTTTGTAGCCCGCCATCGCTATATTCAAACTGCCTCGTCTCTGCACGTGGTCCGGGGAGTTTGTTGTGTCTCCCTGAGTAATAAAACACGTGCGTCCGGCCTTCTGGCGCACATGGTCCGGCGTTGTCCCTATCGATTCTGGTATGGGCGCTTCATTGTCTCGTTCTGCACGTGCTACTTGGCGGGTGGCCTTTGGTTCAGCGCGCGCACGTGGTCCTTCCCTTGTCCCCGGATATGGCCGCTATTCTTCCCGTACGCCCGCTAAAAGCTCTCCTGGTTTATTGCGGTGAAGCCCGGGGCAGGCACAGCTGGTGGTGGGATCTCGGTGTCCCTTGGGCAGCTGCAAAATGCGGCTGTCCCTGGTGCTTTCCGTTGTCTCCGGATGCCGTCTGCACGTGCAGGAACAGTGGCACGTGCAGAAACCTTTGGTGGCCCGCCTTTGCAGCTGTGAGGCGCGGCTGTGTAATTCCTGGTGGTATCCTTTTGGCACGTCCGCCAGACCCTAAATCCTTATTGCGGGCTGTGTGTTCTGACGGCAAAAATATAGGGGCGCGGGAAGCGTCATTTGTATTTAAAAATGCGATGTATGCAATTGTATTTTTAAAAATTCATTACATACATTTTAAGTGTTTATTTTTTGGTATTTCCTTTCTCTCTTCTCTTTGAAGCTTCTTATGTAGCTTTTTCTCCGATGTGATGCATTTTGTTGTTCTCGGTGAAGTGACCAGCAGTAATCACCCATCATACTGACATTCCACCGTTCCTGGTAATGTTTCTCCATCACTTTGCTGTCCTGGTGAAACCGCTCCCCCTGCTCTTCACTCGCATTACTCAAGTTGTCAGGGAAAAAGTCAAGATTGTTGTGTAAGAAGTGGACTTTAAGGCTCATCAGGCATCCCAGATTTTTGAACTTGTCTATCATATTAGCTACGATAACCTCATAGTTTGGGTTTTTAACGTTGCCCAAAAATTTAGTCACAACTTGTTTAAATGATATCCAAGCCTCCTTTTCCTTTGTAGTAATTTTTGTTTCAAAGTTGGAATCGAACATCATTTTACGAATGTCAGGCTCAGTTTGGCTCCTGATAAATGAGAAAACTTTTCACATAAATACTTAAAACATTCACTATCTTTCGGCGAGGCTTTTACAAACTGTTTAATTAAACCTAATTTAATGTGAAGAGGTGGTAGAAGATTTTTTTTTGTATCTATTAAAGTTTTATGCAAAATGTTCTTATTTCCAGTTGTTAAGGTTTTTCTTGCATGCCAATGTTTTGTGGACCAGTATCGATCGCTTGCTCTGCTGTACCACTCACATATAAAACATGGAAATTTAGTAAATCCCTTTTGTTGGCCTAGGAGCATGTAAACAACTTTAAAATCTCCACACATCATCCAATCATGAGCAGTATAGTTAATTTCCTTTAAAATAATGCCTACATTTTCGTAAGTTTCCTTCATATGGACTGAATGAGCCACAGGCAGTGAAGCATAAGTATTACCATTGTGTAAAAGAACAGCTTTTAAGCTAGTTTTTGATGAGTATATAAAAAGCCTCCATTCTTCATTGTTGTACTCAATTCCAAATTCATTCATTAGACCACCAATATCATGGCAGTACACAAAATCCTGTCCTTGCTTAAAAAACTTAGTGAACTGTTGATATCTAGTTCTATATTGATATATAGATGCTCCAGGTGCCAACAAATATTTTTCTTTTAGCCTAGAGCCAAGCAATTCAGATTTCTCTTTAGTCAAACTCAAATCTCTTACCAAATCATTTAACTCAGCCTGTGTAAACAACTGAGGTTCTAAATTTTCTGGAGGACATTGGAACTCATCATCATCCGGTTTACCTTCATCAGATTCAGTTTCACTGGACTGATCAAGTTAAACGTCATCAATAGCCTGTGGTGGCTCAGGGACAGGAATTCCGTACCATGACCGACTGGCCGAATAGCTGAAGGAAGATTAGGGTAGACAATTACTTTCTTATTTTTGGAGTTATATCTAGTAACATCAATGCTAAAAAAATAACAATCTTCTGAATTATTTTTTGGTTCTCTCCATATCATAGGCACTGCAAATCTAAAAGCTGTCTTTTTTTTTTTTGACCATTTTCTAATGTCTTCAACGCAAACATAGCATACCTTGTGTGGAGCCCAAGGTTTTTCTTGATTACCGATTTTAATTCCAAAATATACCAAGTACACTTTTTTTTAACAAACCCTGTAATGTTTCTTTGATGTTTTTTAATTACAAAATCACCACACAAATAAAAAAAACTGTTAGGAAAGTTTTGACAACCACAGTTAGCTATAATTAGAGCACATGGGCAAAAAGCTGAAAAGTGAGGCTGAGTTGACTGAAAGAACACAAACAGTCGTACCACCACTGTCAACCTAATTTCATTTAGATTTACTGTATGTTTTAGTATATTAATAATGTAGTATATCAAGTATATAAAAAGTATATAAATGTATATAAAAATATATAAATAACGTATATAAAAATGCACAGATATTAGATAAAAAATTAATTTCTTACATTTCGTATATACAAATGTGAAAAAATGGTGGGTGTTATGACTTTTTTATTATTATTTTCGGACTCAGCACACCAAAAAACATAAGAATCTGGCAAAATCATTTTAAGAAATGTTTTTTGTTGGCCTGTGTTTTCTTTGCAATTTTCGAGCAAACGCGTCCGTGGGTTCTGTCAGAGTACTCCCATATTAGAACATGAAAAAAATATATGGCAGAAAGAATTTTGTGGTCATAAGTTCGGCTCGTTACTGTATAAAGAAACACATTTATATATAAAAGTTACAGTTGTCGTTACATCTATCTGAAAGGGATCACATTCCCAGTACTGAATATTATTCGTGCGTACGAAGGCTTACGACTGCTTGTGATGGAAATGCGAGTCGAAACCAATGCCTTTATCATCGAATCGTTGAGGGTGCCGATATTACGACAAAGTTCATGCTTTCTGCCACACAGTCCGTCGACATGAAAAGAGAGAATGTTTTAGTAACACATATCGTACTGTATTGTGTTGCTGTAACTTTTCTAGGCAGTCCGCTCGATGTGTTAACTTGAATAGACACACCAAGGTCCGTAAATATAGTTTTCTTTCTCCTACCAAGAAACGGCATGTGTCGACATAGCTACTTCCTATTAATACACCAAATAATGTGTTCGCATAAGGCGAGGGAACTATGATCAATACAAGCGACGATCAGCGTGCCATACAGATACGGTCGGTTTGACATATCTCTCCAATAAGTCTGCTGTCATATATGATATGAAGGATGACAGAAAACAAGAATTATATATATATATGCATTTTTCGAAGACCCGAATGAACTTGTTTATAGACTCAGACATTTAATATACATTCAAAAAGATGGAGATCACACACATATTGATGAAATATCTTCAATTATCGACGAATTGAAGGAAAGGGGTTACATCGAATGAAACCATTAGGCACTATCCTTGATATGAAACTATTAGAGAAATGCAAAATTCGAGTGTAGGTAATAAGTAAACAAGTAAATTTATGTATACACAGTAGTGCATGTTTAATTTCTCGTACCCAACCCTACTGCTTTTCTGAAAGACTTATGCTTTTCTGAAAGACTTATTAATTCAGCGGTGTACAAAATCGATGGGGGGGGGGGGATTTATATGTAAAATTTTTGCGAGCAATTACACAAAGAAGAATGTGGTTCAATCAAAAGCATTATGCCTATCTAACACCAGTTAAATTAGACTGACTGATTTCTCTTGGAAGTTTCATTTTGAGGTATCAATTTGGGATTTCTTTTTTGGGGTACCGATTTGAGTCTTCTTTCTTAAGTTGCTTCTGAAATGTAATTTTTAATTTTTTTTGAGGTTTTAATTTTTTAAGGTTTTATTTCGAGGAATATTTTTAAGGTTTTATTTTTTGATGATTCTTTTTAAGGTTTTTTTTCTTAAGATTTTATTTTCCAGGTTACGTTTACTGAGATATTGTTTTGAGATTTCATTTTTGAGGTTTCGATTTTTAAGGTTTATTTTTTATGTTACTCGTTTTAAGGTGTCATTTTTGAGTTTCCGTTTTTCAGGATTCGTTTTATAAGTTTTCGTTATTTAAAATTTAGTTTTTTGAGGTATTGTTCTTGAGGTTTCTTTTTGAGTTTCTGAGGTTTTGTGTTTGAAGTTTCTTTTTGAGATTTTGATGTTTCGTTTTTGAGGTTTAATTTATCGGGTTTCTTTAAGAGGATTATTATCTGAGGTTTCTTTTCAAAGATTCTTTTTTAAAGTTTTTTTTTAGTTTTTTAGGTTGCTTTATTGAGTTTTAGTTTTGAAGTCTCTTTTTTTGGGGTTAAATTTTTGTGGTTCCATTTTTTGATGTTCAGTTTTGAGTTTTTTTTAGGATTCATTTTTTGAGATTTCATTTTCGTAGTTATATTTAGTTGTTCTTTCTTTTTTACGTTTCTTTCGTGAGGTTTATTTTTGTGGCTTTTTTTAAGTTTATTTTGCGAGGTGTTATTTTTTAAGGTATGTTTTTGAGGTTTGGTTTTTGAGTTTTGTTTGGGGTTAGTTTTTAGGTATGTTTGACATCTGGTCGGTTTTCCTGGTCTGTTGGTGTGGTCAGCTAGTAATGGTCAGTTTGTACGACTGGTCGGCATTGTCGATAATTATTGTTTGCTGATATTGATTTTTGTTAGACTCGTCGACTGGAATGGTCGTTTGGTATACCCGGTTCATCTGATTTGCTGGTGTTATTAGCTGGTATTTATTGTTCATATTTTTTCTGGTCTTGATTGCTTACATGGTTGGCTCGTATGGGTGCTTCGCCTGGTTTGCGTGATATGACTGGTTAATATGGCTGGCTAGTATGGGCAATATAATTGTTTGTATGGCCGTTTCACGTGGTCAGTTGGTCTGTTTGGATGTTACTCTATCGCCATTTACATGAAAATATTTGTCAAATAGGTTTATAAAGGGCCTAGACCATATTCAGATAGATCATACTGATTCATCTATGCTGGTGTTATATATTTCAAAGTTTCAAAGGCCTAACCTTAATCTTTTGCGAACAGTATCGATGACAATGTAGGCAGCTTAGCTAGAGCTTTACATCTACACTCCAATAGCAACTGGTGTTCGAAATTTTAGTCAGAGGTTTTACTTTGGTGGGCAAATGTATTTGTAATTGCAAGCATGCTCGATAATACCATGCAAAATGTTATGCAATAGATAATTATAAAATAACTTACCAGAATAAATGCTGAAAATGCCAGGAAAGAGACAGCAATCTGTCACTTTTCGTATCAGACAAAGACAAAGAACTGTGATGTGTCGTGCCTCTGTTTGCAGTAATTAAATGCAGAGGACGAGGTATCACGTGACAAACAATCAATCCCGAGCAAGCAATATGATGCCATCGTGGAATCACCAGCATAGACGAGTAGTAGTGGTGGAGGTTGAGCTGTAGTGTGTAAATTGTAAGAGGTTTATAAGGTGGGAAGTCAAGCGAATGTGAGTAATAAGAGAGTGCGATGTGAGTTCATGATTTATTGGAGGGAGAGATTGTGTGGCGGTGGGGGGGGGGGTGTTCGACCAGATAGTCAATTGCATTTATTGGTTGGGTGGGGTGGGTTGATTAAATAACACATATAAATTGGTGGGGTTGGTAGTGGGGCAGTCACCTGCTGGTCGTCTTGCTGGGAGTAGGTGCGGCTCCATCATCTTTGTTTAGAATCCCTAACATTCTGCAAAATTATTTTCGAAAATTTAGAAAAAAATGTTCATTTCTAGAAATGTTTAAGATATTTTACAATTTTATCGGTTTCAAGTTTGCTTGGGGCTAGAGTCAAGGTCACAGATGGCAAAGATGATGATCGTGGATAATAATGTAATATTCCATTTTTTGTTATTTTTTACAACTTTTATTTAGATATTTCTAAATTTTTATCTTTCTGGTTTTCCTAAGGTCAAAGCCATGGTTAGTGTATATAATATAACTTCTCATTCTATTTTTACTATATTTTACAAAAAAAATTGAGGTTTTTCTAAATTTTTAGACTTCATGGTTACATGTGGTCAAAGTCAAGGTCACCCTGGGTCAAGTTCGATGCCATGGGAATCCAACATGTCTGTCGGGTTCATAAATGTAATTTTTTCGTGACGTTTTACGATTTTTGTAATTTTTTGCTATTTTTTACTTTAAGGACATCCAAGGTCATAGGCCAAAGGGCCAGGTCATAGAAGTGAGGTTAATGTCTAAGTCACCCAGATCCAAGATGGTTGTTGGGTGATATCACACTATGGTAGTCAGTTGGCTTCCGCTCCGGTCCCCTGTTCCCCTTGTGCCATCTCTTATAATCATTCTACTCGAAACCATAAAAATGTATTAATTTTCTGTCAGTATTAGAAAAATCTGCTGTTATTATTCTGGGATTGGAATATGTTTTTTAAATATGTTTAAGTATAAATTAAATAACAAAAAATGTAAGCGAAAATGGGAATCGAGAGTTTAGCGAAATAACTGGACCAGGTTAAAAGAAAGAACTAAAGAAAAAATACATATAACGTGAGGGTGAAGTTTTGAATAGTGTTGACAGAGATAATAATTGTAATTTAAATAATAATCCACAGACTGGTTAGATTAGTAAACATATCGCGTAATGTGGGCAAGGTCATCCGACCTATTTGCGCTCCATGTCTGACAATATTGGCAGCATAAATAAGTTCAAGTGAATTTATGCAGCTTGAAAATTTGTTAATTTTCATATTTTTTGTAGATATATGGTCGTGGATTTCAGAATGTGTACCTGTTCATAAGCACCTGATATATAAAATAAAGTAAGTTTATACACATGCTGATAACTGTGTGTATTCTGGGAACGTCTGCTCTTGTGAACAGGGCAAGTAGGTTTTACCGGTTGTCCTCCCGTGTTTTTGTGTACAAAATATTGTTACGGTAATTTTTTAGATATCAAATATTTATTTGTGGTTTTTTCGTCAGATCTAAATCGTAAGTTGGACATGGCTGGTGAAGCCTTAATTTCAGGTAATTATTTTGTCAGGATCTGTTGATTCGGAAAGAGAATATATTCTTGAGTTCAGCAGCTGGCCGTGGTCTTTAGAAACGATCTGCTATTCTTCTTGTGAATGCAGTCAGGACTGCTCTTCGCGCTAATTGCTTTTGACTCTGCCGTGGGTAGAACGTGTCACAGATGTTCTGTGATATTTGTTGAGTGACGCATTTGTGCACGTACGCTGCACACGTGCGAGGGGTGTATGACAATGCGCGAGTTTCCTTTCTCTCTCTTATGAGCGCAGTGCGATATTTGTTCAGATTTCCTTCAAACTGTCAGCAGAAGGATGATGGGGACAAAACATCGAGGCAGTTCTTTCTATTCCCGGGACAGATATGCGCGATCTTATGAATGCTTAATATCGAGTGATGCTCTCTTGATATCTTGACCTTAGTTTATCTTTTAATGAGAAGGACGAGAGGACGAGTTCGTTCAAGGCAGGCGGAGCGCCGCGGAGATGTGTCTAGTACCATGCAGTTAAGTAACTTTTACTTTTCTGATATGTAGATAGGATTAATTGATAGATGTATGGGGCCAGCACAACCTCTAGTTATAAGTTGCATAATTTATAAATGCTAGAGTTAATTCGTATCCCTTACTCGTTCATGTAGCGTAACTAATTAAGTTCTGACTCCAAGTTTTATTAATAGGAACTGTATGCTAGTCTAAATGAATATCTCGGCAAAGGTTTCAGTATTACTTAGGTAATTAGATAACCCCCACCCCCTTGAGGATTTATTATTGTTACTACTTTTCAGGAATGAAACTTTAACATAACTGTAGACAGAAAAGTTAGCCTCCGCAATAATTCGGTCCCTCCTCTACTCCCCTACGATTACGATGAGATAATAAGACGGTTTTCTCTTCGTCTCGTTTTCATTTATATTACATGTTTTCTCCTTGAACTCGACACTGTAATAAACCTCGTTGACTGCCAGCCATCTTTCTGAATGTTTAGCTGTCTCATATAATCCAGAAAATTTCTAAATTCATGATCTCATCTGCCAGAAAAACTGATTTGGGTGTCTGGATTTTCTCAGAACTATCTGTATTTTTCCAGCTATTTTGTCACTCACCCAATTCATCCAGACCCGAGTTATTCCCCTGAACACGAGAGTTGCAAGTTTGCACAAGCATGGAAAGTTATATATATATATATATATCGCATTTCAGTTATTTTGCGAGAGCTGTGTATTCATAAGTGATGGTATTTACCGATTTATCGTAAGTACGAAGATATTGTGGTGAGTATCCTACTCACTCCAACATATTTTGAGGAATGCTCAGTGATTGTGATCCGTGGATATCCAGACTCGCATCTGCCTGATCGACTTGCCTTTGTTTGTAGCCTCGTTTTGAGTTTCTCTGTGAAAATGGGCATCGTGATTTACACATAAGACTTTTTTTTTTGCAACTACTTATGAAAAAAAGGAGGGGGGGGGGAGGACTGAATTAATCGTCCCTTTTTTTTTTATTGTTAGCGAAAAATGCATGGTATTAAAAATTCCAGATTTTCTTAAGCAAGGGCGTGTTTCAGCAGAGGGTGTAAAAAAAGCCTATAGTGTTATTATCTAATGAAATGATGTGACTGTTCGTAATCGCAACAGATATATTTTAGGCAATGCTGATTTAGGCCTTTTTTATTGCTGCATATTCAGGATCGTAACCACATTAATGTCGTGAATGTGATATTTTAAAACTTTTAATTCCTTTCCGAAATATTTTTATGGCATTTTTCTAGCTTTTCATTCGAGTATGTAAGATCGCGTTTCTGCTCGGAGAGTGGGCGAAACGTATCTCAGTGAATTTTTTTTTTTTGGTAGAATACACTGAACGATGTTACACACCGCAAAAAATGGGGTGTTCAAATAAACATTTCCCAAAGGCAATGCATTTTTGTATAATATAAGCACTGACATTACAAAAAAAATACTGTTTCGTTTAAATTAAAAAATCGTCTAAAAATATGCATTTTTGTAGAACATAAAGAGAAGATATTGTGCACATAAAACTGAAGTGTTTTGATATAAAAAATATTCACACATAAAAGGGAAGTTTCTAGTCTTTGTATGCCACAGTTATATTATAGTGGATACATGGACTGTGGCTATTGAGGAGCAACAGTATGTGTGAGACGAGGTGTTGATGGAGCTGTATCGAAATTACATGGCGGAGAAAAATAAATTACCGCACTTAAACCTGGTGGTCAACTGCTATGTGCATATTTTTTTCTCGCATATGAAAAATCGAAAGTGGCCTTCTGGGCATCGAACCCGGTTTATCATGCTAGGAGGCGAGTGGTCTAACCACCGCACCAAAGTAGGTTTAAAATATGTGGTCCCGTGTGGGATTGTATATGTTGACTACTAGACAAATGCATATAGTAAGACAAATGTATGCCATCTTAACGTAATTTCATTCCCAACTGTTTTCATCGTTATGGACTTGCTAAATGTTTAACAAGATCTTGTAGTCGAGTGCCAAAAACATTACATGGAGAATGACTGCAAAAGGTGAAGGACATGGTATAAATTAAATTAAATACAAAAGTATATAATTAAAAAATATATTACATGTTTCATACATCAGAAATTTGCATTTCTCAAATGCTTGCTGTTTGTCACGACTGTAGCTCCGCCATCGTTTTTAAACCAGTACACAGCGTGGTTGAAGAAGGTATCGATGCTAACACATGGTGTTTTTGAGTTGGAGAAAGAACATCGAATTTGTAAGTACTGATGTGATTTTTTCTTCCAAAGTATCACCGCACGAATGCTGTACAGAACAATTACTGCAGTTAAGAAATGCACGAAAAGGATTCTTCAAAAATCACTTTTTTCATGTCGACGAGCACTGTAGCCGAAGTCTTGCGGCAGTATCTTTACGATCTCGCCAATATTGCGTAGGTCTTGGGTCCATATTCGTCGCAGCCAATCATAAACCTTTATATGCACTTTTCATTTTCAAAAACTAGGAAAGAAATAGAGAGAAAGCACTTCACAATCGATGTTTTACATTTAAATGGTTAAATGAGAAATTTGCTGCTGGTGTCTATCACATCTCTATATACACGATTCAGTGTAAAGTTTCATATCTATAAAATTAAAAATCCTACTCTATAAAGCCATAGGACAAAGTATGTATACCATCTTCGCATACGATTAGTTTGTCATCGGAGCAACCCAAAGTAAATTGATTTACGCTCTCCATATGAAGAATTTTGGTGTGCTAGTATTTTGTTCATCTTAACATGCACTGTCTTCAGTTATTCTAATGCAGCTATATATTTGGAAGTTTAGATTTTTATTTAACCACACACTTCTGACTTCCCTTAGCCATTGCTCTTCTACGAGTTTAGTTCGGCAGAGTAGCCTACAAATTCAGTCATGATATTTCCATCGCTCTTGTCGTTGAACTTGCCTGTTTTTTTTCGTGTAGCAAGGGTGCATGGGGGGTGTAGGCACTGGTGTCGAACTCAGCGAAGAACTGGGCATCTGTGATAATGTCATCGTAGAATTCCCAGGTTCAAATTTCGAACAGGTAGGAGTCTGTTTCCATATACTATAGGAGCTCCAGGTATTTTCCATTCCGAGCCTTCATCAGTCATAGTGGAATCGGTACATTAGCATTTTCGACAAGTCGACTACTGCAAACCCCACTTCTATTGGCTTTTCGAAAAGTAAGTATTCGTGCTGCAGACGAATGAGGAACAGAGATTTATCATAAATCGATGGGTCCAGGAATGTTGGCTTGGTTACTAGTTTTTCGAGTCGTTTTTTCACTACATTCTAATTCCATATTTTGACATATTTGTTGCCCTCATTTTCCAAAAGTTGCATCAATAGCTTATTTAATGCATTTTTTCTCGAAGTCGTTGGCCACCTGTCGCTTTGCAGTGTTGAGCTCAATTTAAGACTTCAGCTATGCTTCTTTCTCGAATTACAGTACACAATTAATTTTGACGAGTCTTAGTCCATGGCATAGCCCCTTACTAGGTTGCGGCAGTGGACGATACAGTTATTTTGACCTTCGAAAGTTATCATGAAATTTTGGATGCTTGGACTGGGGGGATACTGGTTAACAGGTACAAAAGGTAGGTCCTTATATGTGCTGCATGTAGGGCTGCAGGGTACCTGACATCGAAACCTAGGATGTACTCTGTGTTACCATCGTCGGGCATGCCCGTGGCAACAGTGTCTGGGCCGACCCACCTGAAGTTGTGTACTGGCAGTGGCAACGACATGGCCTATCCGTAAATGTTGTTAGTGTTAGCATCCAGATGATGTAGGAATGTGGTAGGCTTGTTGGGATATTAACTATCGGGTGCATAATTGTTATTTGACACTGTGTGCTGTTTGATGCATTGTGTCATGCCGCCATGGATTCATTCTGCCACATACATATGCAACTTAAAATCAATGAGTAGATCAAGCTTTACAGCCATCATTTGAAGCATCGGGTCGAAAGCGAACAGGGTACTGTGCTGACATAGTAAGCACAGTCGAACTTGTAGGTGGAATTACACAAGTGCCTGAAATTTTCAATGATATCGACCAGATTTAGCACAACAATTTTCAGCTACAAGTAGGAGTCCTTTCCCAGGTTCGTAAAGTTTAATGTATCCCATAATACCTGGGTATGAACGTAATCTTCGGTGGTGATGCCAGTACCGGTCAGTGGGTTGTGGAGTGCTTATTTTGGAGGCAGCTGCGGCTCGTCCAACTTATACCAGCTGTCGACATAATCGTATACAAGCACGCCTTTGTGTGTGGTAAGTGGTAGTTTACTAGGCCCAAAGAACTTCTCCATGTTGTTAGATTTTGAAGGTGGCAGGTACTCGGCCAGGGATGACAGACTGCAGGCCATGAAACGAAATGTATAGACGAGGTGCACCGAAAATCTGTCACCCAACTGCTTTGAAAACATGATAATTTTGTCGGTCGTGTGTGGAATGATGACATCTTTCGTATTGTATGACAGCTGCCAGATGATGACATTTTCGTCGTAGCGTAGATTGTGGAATAAAATGACGAGTTTCCTTGGCCTAACTTCTCAGCAGATTGCATCTGGTACATGCAAGTCCGATGTACCGCCTGGTGAAGTAGTTATAATCTCTCGCCTTCTAATATTCTACCATGAATGCTGATTCGCAGTAACAGCAGCTCGTCACCAGTGAGTATCTTGTATTTTTAGTTGGCATGAGCGGTATCACTTGTTTTAAAGTGGCATAAATATAATTGACTGTGTTGCCAATATCCACTATCGCTTCCATGAAGTGCTCCTCTGCATCCTGCCCCCTATACAGAACTAGTTATTTAGGCAGTGAGGAGGTGAGCGATTGAGTAATTACATAATTATCGAGTTTTTCATATATATATAATAACTGCACGTCTCTTACTTCTGGCAGGTGTACATGTAGGAGTGGTTGGGTTCTGGTTAGCAGGTCTGAATGTGTTTGTGCAAGGCCTCGAAGTCAGTGTACACAATGGTCGGTAATTTATTCATGTGGTCGTAATTTGTAAATTTATGTACTGAAGGGCTTCCATTCTTATCATGTGCAGGCATCTGGATTCTCGCTGGAGCATTTTCATTGCAGTATGCCATGTCTTCTACACACTGCTGTCCCGACAGTCTCGATTTTCTCAGATGGTCATGGTAAATTGTAAAGCACCGCTTACATATGCATTTTGACATTGTGGATCGATACCTGGGGACGCACAATACGCGAAAAGTTCTTAATGTAGGCATAATGCGAGTTTCCATTTTCGGTTGTCAGTGGCAAGTCTAAGTGTTCAGATTTATTTTCTTCTACCACATGCACAGGCACGGAATTTTCTTCGGCGGTCAGCGAGTACATGTTTACTGATGCAGCAGGATTATTCTCCAGGATGACTCTAATATTATGCAGTGGTGTTGGGAATTCTAGTCCTGAAAAGTAAAATTTTGTTTCTAGTACTTCGTAGCAGAGGTTGACTCGCTCGGGGTTCCAACTGTCAATATATCTGGCAAGCAAGCTCCACTTGAAGCACATGTGGTCGTGGATATATTTGGGTTACGGATGGCTTCTTTCATCTTTATTGACTATGGCAGATATTTAGACGAGGCACATGCAGTTATAGCTCGTTGGTTCGAAGATGTAGGTGTTTAACTTTTGTCAAAACCCACCCCGATCAACACTCTTTAAACATTTCTTCCTCTTCGCATATTTTTCATATGCATGATTTCACAAATTTTTTGATTTTGCCAGTCTCATAAACAGGTTCATTCGCAGTCTTGAATGCTATTTAGTTCACACCTTCATTTCAAGGATTCGGTTTCACATAATCACACTCGAGCTACATATTCAATTTGTTTGAGACTTGAGCTCGTGCTTATTTGGTATGCTGTCTGACGATGTTTTTCTTAATGACAGCCAAAAATCTACCCATATCTTTTGACGAACCTCTCTTGTTTTGGGCTACATATATTTTCAAATATCACTAGTGCCTCCACAAAACCAATGGTGTTAATCAAGCCACGCCCTGTTATATTTGCACATCTGTGGTGGCTGAGCATTTAACCTGCTCGCCTCCCACCAAGGTGAACCGGGTTCAATCCCAAGCTGGCTTACTCCCCGGCCGGGTCAATCCCGGATTTTCGCAAGTGGGAATCGTGCCGGGCGATGCTGCTGGTCGGCGGGTTTCCTCATGGTTCTACCATTTCCACTGCTCTTGCATTCTGTTGCTGCTACATTCTCACTTAATTTCATCCTCATCGACTGTCAAGACCTCGTTGTTAGATCCTCCCAAATCTCTTAACTCTCAACTCAACAACCCTGTCACCATTATTGCATGTAGCTGATACATTATGGACCATCTTTTAGAGTTAGTGGTTTAAATTACGATGGAAACTGTACACGATGTGTTTTGGCAGGCGAAGGACCTACAGGTTTTTGTGTGTGTGAAGATTATTGTTTCTAGCAAACGACATGCCGCAATTTCCACATTTATAAGTAGCTCAATTTGTATTCATCACGTAGCCATTATTTTCATATCTTCGGACATTATGTTTGAACACGAAAGTTTAATTACAGAAGCGACATGGTTGTCGATTTATCACCTTTGTATATCCGGTCGATGGTGAAGTGAATGGTTTCGCCGAAAATGCATGCAGCCTAGCTGAAATCAGCGATGGCACCACCAAAGACGAAGTCTGGACATCGGTCGCAGGTATACCATTAAACGCATGCTTCATCTCGATCTCTGCGGGGAAATAAAAATACTCAATTAATTGGAAAAACATTTTGTGTGGTAGCTACATAATAAATTAACATTACATGCACATGACAGAAAGGCAAATACATAGCACACTATAAACATAAAAAAAAATATATTTTAATTAATTTTAATTGAAGCTACGAATGCTATATGCCATGGTTTGCTGTTTCAAGCAGGAATTTGGAATATTAGCAGATTTTTACTTAGGTATGAAACTATGTCTGGATAATTACGAGCAGGACTGATAATATATGTAATGTATGAGCCATACATAAAGTAACTGGCCAGAATGATTGCTAAGAAGGTCAGGAGAGAGAGAAATATGTGTTTCCTGTCACATCAGGAAACATATATATCAGACGAATAGCTGAAAGGATACGCGACTATGTCCGCCTTATATACCTGCTTAGCCCAGTATGATATGTGATTAAAAGTCAAACCCAAGCGAGATGTGTGGCGTAAAATTACTTACCGAACTAATGTGTGAGATCAGGAGAAAGAAAACTATCTGTCACCTGTTGCATCAGACGAATAATTGAGACGATACGCGACTCTGCTCGTCTTATATATTTGCTGAGCCCGAGGTGTCGTGTGACTAACAATCAAATGCTAGCAGTGTCGCATAAAAAATACCAGACTGAATGCCAAGGAGGAAGGGAGGGGAATATGATCCTTCAGCAGTAGATAGGAATAGTATGTCCGAGGACAAGGGAAGTGGCGGAAAGATTTGAGGATTGGCCACCATCTTGGATTCTGCCATTTCGTGTCCTTGACTTTTGCCAGCCATCTTGTTTCTAGTCACTAATTTGTTACCATGCACCATCTTGTTTACTGTTGTCATCTTGTTTCCATCCACCATCTTGTTTATAGAATTTTCCCTTTTATGCTCTATCATTCCATCTTGCACTTCATGTTCTGTCATTCCATCTTGCTATTTCATGCTGTCATTCCAATCACAATCGAGCAGTGTGGATTAAAATCACTTACCAGACTGAATGCTAAGGAGGCAGGGAAGAGAAGACGAATATTCACCTCTCGCTTCAGATGAAGAACTGGGTTGCTGGATGACTCAGACCGCCTAATATATCTACACAGCCTGGGATGTCAGGAGCGAAAAATGTGACAACATCTTTAAATGTTTTTTCTATCTGTATACTGTTATGGAAAATAGTATAAACTATAACAATTGAATCAAATATTATAAATGCAATTTGTAAATATGCATACATGTATGTTCACGTAGCCATGGTATTCCGGACAGACATCACATATCTGAGGAGCTGGTCCTCGATGCCCTGGATGCCAGCAACCTAACGCTGCTTGTGCCCAAATAGAGAAAGACACTCGCAATTGAAAAAATATTTTCGATGAAGGCATCGGTTACAATGCATTTTTTACACTTGGTTACATCATAGTGTCATCAAATTAAATTGTAAAAATATTCGCATTATATAACACAACAAAGTATATAACATATACATACTTTTATAACCTATACTTGTTTCAGGGAAACCTTTACCATGCTTCCTGCTTGTTCCTAAACAAATGTATGGAATGGTAATATGGATATATGGGGAGGAGAAATAAACTTTAGTATTCTTGCATTTTCTTCAGTGTGCATACATACTGAAGTTCCCATCCCAAAGTATTTGAAGAGGACGTTTTATATTCCCTTTGAATATAAAACAGATCAAATTATCTTTATGAGCAATGGTTGCTAGTAGCATTTCGTTGCCTTATAAAGTAAATGCATGGACATTATTTTTCAGGTTATAATATATATATATATATATATATATATATATATATATACATATGTGTGTGTGTACAGATATGAAACTTGAAGGAAAATGCTTTGATTCAGACTATATTGTATTTTTTAATTTTCTTACGCTGCCCTAACAGGTTTTTTATAAAGTTGGGCATCTATGTCTTGAAAGATGGGCAATTGGGAACGATACTATGCTTACAACAGCATGAATAGAGGTTGTAAGATGGCTTTTACTCAGTTTCGAGTTATTCAGGCCATCATTACTTTTTTAAAAATTACATAAGATTTTGTCATGAATTTTAAAATGCAATATTTTAACTTCGTGAATTACAAATTTTTAAAGTAAAATATACATATTTGATAGTAAACTGATATGTCTAGAAGCTGAAAGAAAGAGAAAGAGGGAAAGAGATGGAAGGAGAAATAGTCCCGCGTGGTTTCGAAAAACTCGATTCACTATTTCAGTTCGAATTTTAAAAATATTTTGAATTTTCTTTTTAATATAAAATTTGTTGCTTTAATAATTAAATGATAAATGCATATTATATAACAAGTTAGCGAATAATTACAGTCTCCTCCATTTTCTACATTTTGTTTTTCATTTGTTAAAAGTCACCCAGTTATATAAAGATTAAAAAAATATATATTTATTAAATTAATTCGATATTTATAGTTAGCAAAGATATATGCCATATAAATTTTATGCATATGTGATATTATAGGATAATAAATACAGATATTCGATTATTATACCCTATTTCTATCGAAGTAATCTGGCCATTGGCTCCCAAGAAACATACATGAATGTTTAAATGTTAGTGGGTATAACTGCTGAGCACCTTCGGGTAGCCTAGCAATCCCAAGTTGAGCAGAAGTATAAGCGAGCCTCAGTAAGCGAGCTTCAGGAGCCTCACTTCCCCATTTAAAATGCATATTCCTCCTCTCTCTCCTCTTCTTCCTCCTGTTCTTCCTCCCACTACTTCTATGTATGAGATAAATCAAGTATATTAAAATTGTATTCAGTATGTAAAGCAAGACATAAGCCTTTCCATCCACATTACTGAGGAAGATGCCGAAGACTCTCAGCTACAGCCGAAGCCTCAACCACACACTCCCGTTTAAAATATATTGCACCTATAGCCCACCATGCACACTACTCCCCAAAAATATATCACATATTTTTTAATACGACATATATCTTTCTCCTTACCAATAACCCATCCTTTATTCGCTTCCCCTTCCTCCAGCAACAATGGATAACCTTTATTTGGTCGAATTATTAATAAAAAATTTTCATCTGTACCGTATAGCATTTTTGATAAAGTCTACTTGATCAACATGGACAGCAGACATGCAAACAAAAATGCATCAGTTTACACTTCTATCTTTTCCTACTGTCTACATAAGTGTCGTAGCACCTCCAGTCTTAAACTGGGGATTCTGCAGTAAGTTTTTTGGTGTCCAAAATAGTAGATTGAAACACAAGAGGAACTTCTTGAACAAACCGGACGCCGAAGGAAGCCAAATTTGCGAGAATTGCAGGATTCAGACTGGATAAAAAGATGACAAAATAAGGCACCTGAGGAGCTGCAATGGTAGTGACCACAAATTGTAAATTCTGTAATTCGTTATATGTTTATAAGCTACCGAGTGAGATAGCACACTGGTAAAATATTTGACTCGCATTCGTGAAGAAGCAGGGCTTAATTTCTGGCCCGGTCTTACTGATTTTGGATTTCCGGGGTTTTCCAAATTCACTCCAGGTGAATGCTGAGATGGCTACTTAACATAGTACTTGACCGATCCCTTCTCATTTCCTAAATAAATCGTGTTCTCTCACTAAGGCCTTGCCCTATTCAGGGATACTTAAAACCCACAAAGTAAATAAAAGGCAAGAATAATAATAATGTCATGTGGGGAGTGCACCCAGGGCAAGGCGACACCCTCCGAGTGACGGTCTTTCCAGCTGGGACCCATAGGTAACCGTCATCCCCAGGCATGGCAGAAGTGAGACCCTAGAATGGAGTAGCGCTGGAATGCAGGGGCGGGGAAACGGGAGCGCCCCGAGAAAACCCGCCGGCAAGCGGCATCGTCCAGCACGATTCCCACATGCGAAAATCCGGGAGTGAACCCGCCGGGGATCGAACTCGGATCGCCGTGGTGGGAGGCGGGCGCCCTGGACACTGCGCCACCGTTGCCCCTAAAGGCGAGAAAAGAAGACAAATGGTGGTTTGCGATTTCAATAGCTCAAAAAATCTTTTACGTGGGAAAAATGTGGCGAAGTGTTCACAGGGGCAGACACTCTTGCAAAACACATCAAGAATTGCCCTGGTCCTGCCCTCCCTTGCCAGCAGAGGAAGCTCGACGAGATACGTCCGCCATTTCACAGCAGCAAGCACCAGCAAAGCCAGCAGCACGACTGAGAGTTGTTCCCATAGCTGGTCAGTCATAGACACCCGGATTTGTACATACCAAGATGGCATAAAGGGACAAATCTGAATATATGCACGAAAATCCTAGTGGCCAAGTAAAATGTGTATGCACCTTAATCGAAAACATAATAATGAATATCGTGTAGCAGCTCCTGTAAGAAGTAGGTGAAAATTTTCCCATTAAATGTATTCTGTTTCTATTCTATAATTACAGTAAACCTGAACCCAACGAAGAGGGACTGGATTAGCGCACATTCAGTAACAATGCATCAATATAGTATAGTGAACATGCCGAAGAAGAAGCTGTGGCAGCCAGCTTGGGCATGATAGGCAAGAAAGAGGAGAAAAATATGAGGAAGTGGTCAGAATGATCTTTATATGCAGTATGAGGAATAAAATTAAGAATTAACAACCTGGACCCTCTCAGTGCATCTACCTATATTCACTTGTCAGCACTTATCAAAAAGAGAGAAACAGTAATAAACACACAAAACGACAACTATCATGAATGTTTGAAGTGAGTATTTTTGACGTGATTCGTGGAGAACGGGAATAAAGATATATATATATATATATATATATATATATACATATATATATATATCATAAAAACAAATTTCACTTAAGAAGCATTGATTTCAACATGTCTCTCCACTATATAAAATTATTTAAATAAAAAAATAAAATAATACTAGTGTGTCGGTAAATGCATTCATGTTTTATGATGAAATGAATATTGTGACATTAAAAACTTTCTATGTGTAGAAAAGCTCGAACATAATTTTGTCCTATTCATCCCTGTATGTGTATCACAACATCTATATCACAAACTTTTCTTGTCTGGTGAGACATTTAATGACTACCCATAATCAATAAATTAATGTTTTCAAGATTTTTTCATGTACTGACCAGCTCCGACTGACAGACAAAATAGGAGAAGAAATACTGACAGTACATAAAAACATTTCAGTTCTCACACCGATGCAATAATTGAGAAACCACGGAAAGAAAAAAGAAAATACCGACGCTGAAACTTGCAAATTACTAGAATATGAACAAAATACCTATAGTTGTTTATATAGACATAAAAGTCATGCTCATTTATGTCCAGACCTGCCAGCCCCATACAGAAATATAGTTTTTGTTATTATTTGTGTGTGGACAGCGATATCATACCTACTACCAAAATGCCAAGCCTGCCAACGGAGACCCAAATGTATACAGGAAAAGATGTGGCCAAAAATTCCATCGAAAATTTATTTGATATTGGTAATAAACTTAAATATATTTACGATGCAACCGTGCCGATGAAACCCTTTATCGTACTAAAGCTCCTGCTCCATTTAATGGCCGATACGTGCTGCTAATTCGAAGAGAATTTAATGAAAAAAACTAGGGAGTACAGAGTGAGCCGAATTGTTCAATTTTGTTTGTTACAGGTGCATATGGTGAAATAGTTTTAGGATTCTGATCATGTTACTTTGTGTAATTTTTCGAATTTCTTGTGTAACAGGTGCATACGATAACTGAGTTTAGGGAGTCTGATCGTGAGGAATTTTACGAAGGAACAATGACATAAAATAGTTGAATTTAATTTTAAAAATTACAAGTCAATTATTTTGCCACAAAGAGCTTAAAACCACAATTTTCGGATCATAAATGTACCATTAGCAACAACTATCTGCAAACTAATGCAACACTTTAAGGAAAACGGTTCTGTGATGATACTTCAACCTACTGGCAGATCATGTTCTGCTCGCAATAAAGAAAACCTCCAACGAGTTTGAACCAGTTTTGAAGAAGAACCACAAACACGAGAAGACATTCTAGGGAATTAGGGTTGTTCCGAACATCCTTAAGAAGAATTTTAAGGAATGACTCAAAGACTTCTCCATTCAAAATACAGTTGGTGCAGGATCTGAAACCAGTGGACCACGATCAGTGCATACGTTAATAAGCAGAACTGTCAATTTTGGGGTACAGCAAATCCAAGGATAAATTATTGGCGTTAGTTGCATGCTACCAAATGCAACGTCTGGTGAAGGTGATCTCACAGGAAGTTATCGATTCCTACTTTTTTGAATCTGTCGATGTCGATTGTGGCACTCTGGCAATTATATGTGTATATATATATATATATATATATATATCGGGGTATGATTGACAATTTTTTAAGTTCTGTAGTGAAAATTCATTCTGAAATGTGGTTTTAACAGGAAAAGGCTACGCCCCATACAGCTAATACACAATGAACCTCTTGAAGCAAATGTTCATCGAACGACATTACACACTTCGATAACTACCTGCGGGGCTATCTGAAGGTGAGATTATACATGAACAAACCGCTTACACTTGAGCAGCTCTAGGAGAGTATTCGTGGAGAAATTCGAGCACTAAACCCTCGAACATTAACTACTATTATGAACAATGCACTCGAAAGAGTGCAAATTGCGACGCTGCACATGGAAGTCAATTGAAGGATGTCATCTTCCCTACCTGATATGATGAAATCACCATATTTTTTTCGACATTCAATGTATGTAATATCACTGACATTAGTTCATGAATAAAACAGATATTTAAAAATCAAAACCTATTATAACTTTTAGCCCAATCTGTATTTTATTACGACCACTTCACTGAACATTGCGCAGGCCTGCCTGCTACAAAATAATAAGCTCTGTTACTAACCTTAGGAACTTTCAGTACTATTTTACGATTTGAAATACGTTGGGTATATTTTTTTTACTAAGAAAATGGCCTACTTTGACGAAGATTCATTTATTATATAGCACAAAAAGATAAATTAATATAATTTGTAAAATTGCCGATGGAGAGACAGTCGATTCAAATTGCTGACACATTAAAATACAAGCCTCCAAGCCTTCAAGCCTCGCCACCCCCATTGAAAAGCTGCCATGAGCCAATTCAAGAGCACAGAATTCTTCAACAGAGGAAGTTGCAACTTGTAGGAAGAACAGATGTATTTCACCCAACGGATATATCGTCTTTCTGGGCAAACTGTGTCTTTGCACCCAGTGAAAAATAATATAACAAACTGACAGACATGTTTCATTGAAGAATATTATGTGCACACAAAAAATGATATCAAATAAGACTATGGAAGATTACTCGAACATATACTTGAAGACTAACGTTCTAATATTGTTGGATGCTTTTGAAATTTTATGAAATTGTGTCTCGACACCTATGGCTTAGACTGCCTAACATATTGGCATGCTGGGTTTCTCGTTGGATGCTCTATTGAAACGCACATAGTTTGTGCCCAAATTTGTGATGGAATAAGACAAACTTTTATTCATAGAAGAAGGAATATGACGGGAATGGTCCAATTTGTGTAGCACCATGGCACGTAAAACAGGAAATATATTCCAGCCACATACCATGCTGCCAAACTATATGTTTGTATCCAGTGTGTAAAGGCTAATAATTTATATGGGTGGCCGATGTCATTACCCACTCTGCATGCGATTTCCAGGGGGTGAGCATGGACACCGACATCACACCCATGCACAGTGAAGGTATTCTCTGCTGTATGGTGGATGTAGATGTAGAATATCCAGCAGAATTACTCGATACCTACGAAGAATGGTTATTCCTGCCCAAGAATGAGTTACCTCGAGGATTTAAAAACGAGAAACTATTTGAAAAACTGCAAAAAAGAAATTTTACATAGTACATCCCATCAATCTAAAGCAAACAATTGTAGCACACAATTAATTGGGTGCTACAATTCAAGCAAGAGACCCTACAACCCTACATCGAACTGAACACAGTAAGAAGGCTGGCAGCCAGCAATGTTTTCGAACAGGATTTATTTGAGTTAATGAGTAATGCAAACTTTGGAAATTTAGTGGATAATAAAAGGAAGTGCAGAGTTTTTGAACTAGTGTGCAAAGAAATAATCTGAAAAATTGACTTCCAAATGTGCATTCAACTGCCAAATAATTTATGAAAAATGTATCACTCATTAATTTTGGGAAACCTGCAATATAATTCGTCAAACCTATTTATGCTGGCTTTTCAGAGTTCTACCTCTTCAAGATGTTAATGTATGCATCCCATCACAATGTAGTGAAGGAGGAATATTGAGAAGACGTAAACCTTCTTCTGTACATGGACTCCGATTCATTAAATTACGAAATAAAAATGAAATTATTATGGGACCTTACCGCAGACACCACACTCAGGCGGAAATGGAAACCAGTGTTTATTTCCCACTTATCCCTGTTCCATGCACACCGACAGGATACTGTTGAAATAACTTAAGGCTGAAGGTGGTGGTGGAAAGATGAGTGAGTTTGTGGGGCTGCGAGCGAAAATGTATAGCTCTATGTTGCAAGGTTTACAGAGTGTGCTCCTCGTGACTATCGATATTAGTTCACCACTCCGCTGACGTACGGTCTCGGTTCTCCTGATGCTTCTTTCTCCTTCCCTGCTTGGATCCCTCATCTTTCCATCCATGCATGGTGTACAGCTTATGCCATATTGTCTAGTGATGTTATGCTGGTGCTCTGCGTTCTGCCAGGCTTTTGACTCTGTCTTTTGAACTTAGCTCTTGTCACTGTTCGGTCACTCATTGCTCCTGACCGCCTCGACGGTTGGACGTCGTTGACTTGGGTAATCACCACGTCTGTCAACTCTGTGGCAATGATTATGTTAACTTAAATTTTCTACGATCGCCGTGAGGAAATTCGTAGGTGGGTTGCAGTTTTAGTGTTTAAATGTGTTTATTGAATGGTATCATGCTGGGCTATTTCACGGTGAATAGGGTTGCGCACTTTCCGTTTGCATTCTAAATTTGGTTTTGGTCGCCCAGTCGAAATTCTGTTTGGTATAATCTTGCACGGTAATTGTGTGTGGATCCCAGTTAAGTAATATGTGTGTATTTAGTAAATTTTAATATTTTATTAATATTAATTTTGCTTTAGCTAGTTGTGTGCAAGTTACCAGAAAGTTGCCCGTTTGAATTGGTGAGTGGCACCTCACCTTCTCGCACTATTTAATTGTCAACGTTTGTGATAACCAACATGCAAATACTATTAGATGTTTGCTTATATTGCCTGTGTGTGTTTAAAATTAACCTTTTGATTTTTTCTATTAATGTTTTAACATGTTTGTATATTTTTACGTCTGTGAGGCTTTGATATACTCAATCCAAGTGCACTCGCGGATTTTAACTTAATTTTAAAGGTAATTTAAGTTCATTTTGAGCTTTGAATAATATGTAATATTACGATTTTGTCTCAGCTTGTACTTGTATGTCAAGCCTGTTAATAGTATTTGTATTTTATAAGGTATATTTTTGAAGTATTTAAGTTGAAATGTTTTTGATTCAGTATTATGCTTTGTGAAATGGCACAAATTTCATATCAATATTTTTTAAACTAGTTGCATTCATTGTAAATTTATTCCAAATCGATTAATTTGTTTCCAAGAGCTATGTGTTTGTTCATGACTTGTGTTAAAACCCCACAAGTTCTTCTTCGCAACTTTGCTTATCATTTGTATTTTTCTGTTTCATGAAAATTACTGAGGTGTAGGTATTCTCTACTCTCATTCCCACCGGATCCAACAGTTACAGAATTATGCCACCTTGCAGTAAATTTCTGGAGTGGTCGCAGCCAAGACACGAGCCGTGCCAGGGGGGGAGGTGGCCTCGGTGAGTGCTTCTACGAAGTTGTTGCTCCAATGCTACCAAACTGTGTACAACTTATCCTTAGTCAAGCCCTATGCGGTATTGGTTTTTTTAAATTACGGTCGCAAAAATAATATACTTGCATTTGTGCGAAGATACGGACTTGTTGCGCACCCTGTCTGTAAAGTGCGAAGGATATGCGTTGCAACTTATTTTGGAAGAAATCAATAGTTCAAATGGTAATTTTGCGAATTTTCATCAGTTTTAAAAACATGCGTTTTCGTTTGGCGATAAAATACTACACCTCAAGTACTATTTTCCGAAAGGTAATCAAGTAGAGCGCATTAATAAGAAAATCAAGTCCTTTCTTACCATCTTTTATAATCAGGACCATACACTCTGGGATCGTGATCTTGAGATAATTAACGTAGGCTTTAATTCCATGGTGCATGATCCCAAGGGATCGCCTTCTTCCTTGTCATTCTTGGATAGTCATTTTGCCTCATCTGCTCTTAAATATTTGGAACATCCCTATGCCTTCCTCTCTTGATGCTGCCACCCAAAACCGCATCCTTGATGACGTAGCTCGTCGCATTGATGATGCGAAACGCGAGGTTGCCGCGCGCCAAGATAAAGGCAGAGTTGTCCTTCCTTTTGTGGTTGGTGATCAGGTTTTATGTGAAAATTACGTTCTTGCAGACAGTAAGAAGGATATTGGTTCCAAATTTATACCGATATACGTTGGCCTATTTATTATTTCAAAATACTTAGGAGCAAATGCAGTAATGTTGCGTTTGCCAAGGAATTTGTGTGAGTTCAGAAAAACTCACGTTAGTCATATGAAAAGGTATTTCCCATGTCTTTGGTTTTAATTTAGCAGTTATGGATGTTTTGCTGTTGTAAATGTTTTTGTCATAATTATTTTTGTATAATTTTGCAATTGTTGGTTGCATTTGTTACTGTCACCACGTTTCTGCTTCCCCTCTTTTGTTTTCCTTAATTAATTTTTTTAATAATAATTTTCTTGTCCATTATGTTTGTTTGGTTTATTTTCCGCTGAGTTCCCGTACAGAGGCTTGCAGTGTGAATCTCCGACCATCTTATTGCTGCATGGACGAGTCGAGCTTGCGCCTGCCACCCATGCTGCTGCAACCCTCTCGTTTCTGATGCCCGACGTGCTGCTGGTCTACCAGGCGCTATGTGTGAGCGGCCTATACTGGAGTTTAAGGTAAAGGTCAAGTGGGAGGTAGCGAAAGGTCAAGTGGGAGGTAGCGTGATTCTCTGTCACCCAGAGCACACTGCCAACTGATTTGTAAGTACTTCCAAACCATCCGCTAGATGGCACCACAGTCGTATTCACCCTCCCTCCCCATACACCCATTCGTTCTCAGACAGCTTGTAATCCATTCTCAGAACCACGGAGTGTCAGTGAGCAGGCCAAGTCATTCGTCCGCCTCTCTAATGACCCGTCGCCTCTAGCAGATTACTCTCTGCGATAACAACAATGTGTTTGAGGGCTACCAGCAAGACTGCTAGCAAAGGGAGGTTGGCCCTCGCCAGCCGAGACCGCAGCTAAGGGTTGAACTTGTATCTAATACTCGTTTGCACGTTGATACAGCTACTGTTTTGCAATATATATCGAACATATTCTTTTCTTTGATATATTTATATTACTGTCACAAAAGAGATTTACATAAAAATAAAATCTTCATTAGCTTATGCAAGAAAAAGTTAGATGAACATCGCGTTTCATGCGCCAGGAATTAGCTGAAGATAACTGATATATATTAGTCAGGCCTAATAAAACATATATACTCAAATTAAACATGGGCCCAATTTTTTTAAACTATTGAAATAAATCCTCTAGGGGATTATTTCGATACTTCCATTCTGGTAACGAGTGTTGCGATGCCAAAGTATGAATTTTTGAGACGACTAGTAACTATCAAAATAAAACGTATAACATTTTTGAAGAATCTATTATTTAACTTGGCATCGTTGCATTTTGTGAGTCATCACCGAAGCTGAACCAATCACATTAAATCTGTTGTAGTAGGAAAATTTGCTTTAAAATATATTAATATATATTTTATTTATTTATAGATAATCGGGGATAAGTAAATGCAACTCCCTTAATTAAATACACTATCTACAGTGGCCACGAAACTATTAACTGATATATTATAAATAATGAAGTCAGACATTGGTAATCCACAGGAACACTTATTTTTCATGCAGATTTGTTTTTTCCCTGAAAGAACTTGTATTGATGTAACTACGCTAATATTTGCCAATAAAATAATTTAACCCATGAAAGAACACGTTAAAGAGTTATCTCATATTGCCCTTAGATATAGGTTTAGTAAATTAAGAATATATTTAAGAAACTGTTATATTTAATTACTTTATCGTAACTTTATTCACGAAAGAACCGTAAAACGCTTTACCATACTGTAACAAATGATAAAATGCAAATTAAAAAGCAACACTATAAAAATTTATATTTTTTGGGTGTAAATATACAATTACAACATTTTTGCAAACATTCNAAATTAAAAAGCAACACTATAAAAATTTATATTTTTTGGGTGTAAATATACAATTACAACATTTTTGCAAACATTCTGGCTATGTATGTAAACTATAAATAATTTTTCATTAATATTTGCATGTCTAAAACAAATTTATTACATTTTGATTCACAATACTAACTACGTTTCACAACTACAGCTTTTCTTGCAAAATTGATTTCGTTATGTATTTTATGTTTCAGCAGTTTCGTATAATATTTAACATGATATTCTTAGCAATTCTATCAGTTTTCACCTACCAACTTAACTTTGTTTACACAATTTTTTCATAGATATGATAATTTGATATTTGGTAACAATTTTACATATCTTTGTTAATTATATTTATATTAAACCACGCGCGAGTATATTTTCAAGTTTCCTACATCATACAAAGGATTATAGACACATCTGTAGAGGAATGGCACTTCCAGCAGCTACTATCGAGTGTTTGTTCAAAAATTGGTTCTAGGCATTCCGATAGCGGAATGACGTCTTTCCTCCAGATGAATAATTCCGATAGTTTCAATAATTGGGCCCCAGGTTGAGTTAAACCGCGGTCCGAAAATAGCAATAAATGACACACGGGCGGCCCCAAGACTCGGGGGAGCGCTGCGTCGCAGTGACAGCACGTGCCACCCTCCGGAGTACCGTTAATCGAAACAAGCGAGAAAGCCCAATCTTCTTCTATCGTAGTCTTGGGTTAGCAGTACTCCGCCCATGTGTATGACAACACACATGCCGGTATGGAAGATAGGCACATTGGAAAAGCCAATAATACATTTTTGTTAACCTTTCACTATTGATTACATTGGGTTGGGAGCATTTACGATTCGCTATTTTTACTTGTATTTAAAATTATGGCAGTATTATTAGATAATGGCACTTATATTGGCAGTGTTTATTTCCGGGAAATTGACATAGAATTCTGTTATTTTCACGATGTTAGTGCATAATGTTTGCACCAAATATCTTGTTCCGTAATTATATAATGTTAGCAAAAAAATGTTTATATTTAGAAATGTAGTGAAAATGTTTTTAAAAAACATCGGTCGGGTTTTGTGTCTAATTATCTGCTAATACAGTAGTACTTTTAACGTTGTGTTAATACGTATTTTGGTAATATTTTGATATGCATTTTACATAAAATTTTCCGCAAAATATTTTGTAGCAACGAATGATTTTATTTGATGGACTGTATAAGTGACGATAGACCTACTGGACAAAATCGTGCACAAAAACAAATGTTCATTAATGTAACCTGCAAGTGTTACATAAACTGCCATATTTTTAATCTGTAAATGTAAGAGTAAAAGAGCATTATAATAAGGTTCTGAAAAATTTATCACAACAAACTTCTGGAGCTTTTTGTATTTCATTAAGTGTACATAACACTTTGTTTTTATCTGTGCACTATAAATCGAAAGTTTATATTGGGGTTCAAAAGTGTGTAAGTAAGACAAGGTTGCTGCCTCAACTTCGCCACCAAACAAAAGATTCATAAATACATACTATTCCTCGTAATTTTTACTTACCTATAATTAAAAAAAATTAATTTCTTCGCCCTGGGCATAGTAATGAGTAACTAATGTAATGGTTTACAATTTACAATGTACATATTTGGTGAAGTGCAAATGGAGCTGCTATACATAAAAAATTACGTCAGACTTGAAAATAAAATTTGTATTAAGAAGAAACAAGTAACAGGTAGCTACTTTCAAGTATGTTAACATATTTGTTCAGTAAGTTACTTTTAAGTTATATGAAAAGCAGGCGGTTATTTAGGTAAACGGTTTAAAGAACAAATGGCCTTACAAAACTGTTGAAGACAGAAAAATTTACTTAAATCAGGTGACACTTATAAATCAACTAAGTTACCTTTCCATTGACTAGCGAAAACTGCATTTTTTTTTTCATGTTTTCACATTTTTGAAAAGTTTTAAATGGAATTTGGAAAGACTTTGTGGAAGGCTTTGGTAAGTAATTCGTGCTCGAGAACGCTGATCATCAGTTGTGCAACGCGCGGGAAGGAGCAGTATTTTTTATAGCATGTTAATTTTCCTAGCATTCCTTTTATCTTCTTGAAGAGTTAGTCTTATGTGATATGTGTATTCTTATGTGTACTTTTATGTGTGTCAGGTGTGCGCGATACCAGTATTTACCTTCATGGATGTATATTTTCATACATACATACGTATACCATGTAAGCATGTATGTTTCCAACCAACCACATTTCTGATATAGCCATCTGACAACACCAAATAAGGTACTGAATCAGATGTAACATTTTCAGTATTTCAAAGTTTCTAAGTAACCCTGAAGACATTTTTTAAATCGTTATATCGAAGCATTTAAAACGTGTCTTGAATTTTGTACATATGAAAAAAAACTTTTGTTTATAAACATTAAGTAAACGACACTTAATAATCTGGAGTTGTAATTTTTCTCGCTGATTGAAAAAATAGCTGCCACCTGGTTCGAAAGTATTTTAATGTGAAATAAAAGAATATATTACTTTTTTTGCCGTTGAATAAAAATACAACTAAATAAGTTAATGAACAATTAAGACTGTACATTACAAAAAATTTGATCCTTCTCTAGTAACTTTGTGGGCAAGTACTGTACAATAAAAGCAGAGGGTGTGTTTGCTGAAGACAGTAAAAATTGTCTCAAAATTAACAAACAGTAGGCCTACATGTAATACTGAAAATAAAATATATACGCTTGCGAGATACTCCGTGAAGCTTACGTAAGGCACTAAGAATTAAAAGAAAAGGGTCTGATGATCAGTTCGGGATTGTAACCATTCTTACGTAAAATTTAATTACAATATCGACAAAAAAGAGTTTTTATTTATAATGTTTTGAAATATATTATTTAACATTTAATATACAATGAAAAAACATTTTGATTGTTGTCATTATTTGCATACGAAATGTTTTGGTTTTCGTGGTATAATACAGCAATTCGCCTATTTCCTTCATGCTAACCTTCACACATGGAGTTTGTTACCGTACCACAGCAGGAATGGCGCCCATGGCTATGATCCGCAACATGCATACTCAACTGGCCACATTCCGATACCTCTTCAATACGCAGTATGAGCAAACAAGAAGTTCCTACCCCTACAATAAGTCGCATCTGTGTGGAGCCTGTGTCATTCTACTTCCGGCCAATCTTCTATACTGACTGCAACAAGGCCAGGAGCACGAGTTCTTTATGCGATGACGTCACATTGGCAGCAAATTGTTTAACATAAGGTTAGGAATTTGGAAGGAGGCCGTTATTAGTGGTGACATGCATGTAGAAGTAGTGTATGTTACCTTTTTTAGTCTGTAAAATGTTTCAAGGTGCTATATTTAATGAAGTTAAGGTGATGGGCATCGGCTGAGTTCAGTTGTTCCAGGTGGAATGTTGTTCATATAATTTATGATACATCACTAGACACTGGCTGCCAGAAAGGTGCACTCGTTCGGGAAATAAAATAAACTGTAAATTACAAAATGTAGAATTTCCTATAAACCGTATGGCAATAAGTAATAACAATTTTGCAATTATTAGGGCCCAGACCAAATATGTTCCTTTGTTTCTCCGCTATTATTTTGGTAATGATAACTCTTTGGAAATGGATTTTCTGAATTATATTAATTTGAAAACATTTGGTACAGCGCAGCAAAATTTCAATAAATATTAATTTATATACTTTTTTTTTCCAATTTTTCTCGACTTAAATTCTTACAATAAATTCATATAACTTGCTGTTTACAATTACTGGCTTCAATCAATAAAATTTACAATTACCTCAAAGGAATTAATTAAATTAAATAATTAGAAATCAGTCCCAATAGACAGTGTATCAAAACATATTCCGTTATAAATTATGTGTCCATATTTGACAGTTCCACTATCTATACATATAAAAATGTTGTGTCCGTTTGTACGGACGCGTATAACTCCCGAAAAAAATTACCAATTTTCATTCTGTTTTTTTTTATAAACCTTCCTGTCGTTCCCACGAGTGTTTGTACACCTTTATTTTTTATCTGTATTACCTGCAAAGCTACTAAATCTGGAAAAAGCTCATTTTTAACATGTTTTCGCGTCAGGAAGCGCGTTTTTTTGACAGCTGTCTGTTTGAACATTTCAGTTTGTTGTTCTCTTAGTCCATCAGAAATCCCATTTCACTTTAAAAGAACACAGTTTCCAGTCAGATTGGTATTTGTAATGACAATAAAAAAAGCTCAAGGGCAGTCATTGCAAATGTGCGGAATAGATTAAAAACAGAATGTTTTTCGCACGGCCAATTGTGTCGTGTTCTAGAGTAGGAAAACTATACAACTTATTCATATGCGCGGAAGATAGTAAAACTAAAAACATTGTATACAAACAAGTACTTCAATAATAAAAATTTTAAAAATACATATACTTCTTTCAATTAATTTCACAGAAATGAATAGAACCAAAATATTTTATGCCACAGCAACGCGTGGCCGGGTAAGCTAGTTTACAATAAAATCCGTATTACATATCCATGTCCCACCAGTCCGAGATGTTCTAGAGTTCTCCGAGCGCCCTCACGCACAGTAGGCTTCATTCGTCGGGTTTCACGCCCTCTCGTCCATTCACACCACGAACACCTGAACTGCCGTCGTGTCGCACTTGACTTCGCTCCCGCACTCAGCCAAAAGGCTTCTACTCAGACTCTCCACAGTTCCGCGGTGGCTTGTATTTATAGGGCCGTAGGCCATCATCCAGAAATTTCGCTAAGTCTCGCGTTTCGCCGAGGGTCCTAATTCCCAGAATATTCTTGCACCTTCTCTACATTTGTTGGCTCCTCCAGCAGGGGGAGGAGGAGGGGCTGTGACGCCAGTCAGGTCTCGACGCTGTCAATCATTCCTTGGCTACATATGTAAAAAGCCGTGAGGGGGGTGCTGGGAGATGAGGCAGGGAGCATGCCAGACTGGTGTGGCCGGGGTAGAACGAGGTGGGTCACCCCAGACCGCGCATAACGGGAGCTCGCCGCCAGTCCGAGCTGCACGGCATGAAATAGTTATAAGTATCACAAGTGAGTTGAGCTGTGCGTAAATATAATTTTTAAAGGAGCAGCGAATTCGATTTCGTGTTTATCTAGTTTGCGTTTTCTCATAGCGATTGCGACAAAAAACCCGCCCATTGGATAACATTGAGTGTCCACTCTGTACCAGTACTATATATATACTCTATGCATACACGCAGGAGGGGAAAGGCATTCCTTAGGCCTGGTTTATTAAATAAACGCAATAACACAACATTGGCAAAATTGCAGCGATGCAAGAAAATGAACTCCGAAAACTTTAGGCACCAGTTTATAAAAGTTTACTTGCGACTTTTATAAAAGGCACCTGCCTAAAAATTTCAGAGCTTGATATTTTGCGTAATTGCGATTTTGCCAGAGTTGCGTTATTGCGAATTTTATAAACCAGCCCATAGCCTTGCCTTCTCGGCAGCTCCCCATGTACTCGTACACGTATAGCATTGCATAAGTCACTTGTCGGCACCGAGATTCACGAATCCGATTCACGAATCCGGACGGCATTCTGATAGAGAGAGAATTTGTAAACAAACATTTTCTCGGGTTCACGGTGGAAAACGTGTATGTGCAGTAAGTATTATCTAGGACAATGTTCATAATTATCCTGTAGGTTTAATCTTGAAGCATGGCACAAGATTGAGAAGTTTTGTTTTCAACACGTATTTGTTCATTACACTCTCATAATTGAGAAATTAGTTACAAAAATTACACAACACATGCATCTCGCTATCCAGTAACACGATTTACGGGTATAGTGCACTCATAACTATAGTATTTCATTTACATATGCAGTATGTGTGTGCACACACATATGTAGACGTAAATAACTCTACATGCATAAAGTGTTATACTTCCATTGGACGCAAAAATCTGACCGGTATGTGTAAAAATGTGTGTCTGGCCATTTTAAGACAAAACGATTTGTTTCTGTAAGCATCCACGGCGCGGCGCCTGCAAACCTACAAGTGTTCAGGAGATAATTTTTTTCTTAATTTTGACGAACATTACTGATGTTTACGACATCTAACAGCATATAATAAAAAAACAAAGAAAACTGTATACTACTGATAACAATAGCATTACAGCTTTCTCTAAAACTCCAGTGTCAAGAAATGAAAACTTATTTCGAAACAGGAAGAACAGACCACACATATTTCAATTAATACTTCTAGCATGCTGACTTGAGTCCGTTTTTGTCCGACAAGCGGTGAAAAGTGAACAAATTGGGACATTCCAATAAACAAGGTACACCACATGGTGGACGGCATTGTGTCGTATCGTTTAGAAATTTTTGTCGGGAAATTAACAGCAGCAATCCACAGTGATTTTCGTCCTTATTATAGGGAATGTGAAGGCATCCATAAAACTACCTTTGTCAACTGTGAGCACGGCTTTATGTATGGCTTCATGTATGGCGTCTGGGTTTCCCTTGACTTGCGGCAAAATTTGTTGTTGTTGGGTGTAATATTTCCGGATTGTTTGGCCTTTTATTTTTTAATACTCTTATGTTTGGGTGATATGAAGTCACCTAAAATAAACATTTTATTGTAGGAGATTCACTGAAAAGAGTTAGATGCGTTTGAAACGGATGTATGAGAACAAGCGTTTCACGTGGGTGGGTATCCCTGAAATCACAGTAGAAGGGCTGTTGGAAATAAAACATTAGAAAAAATTTTCTTAATTTAATGGAAAACATTGTTATGAGTTAGGTTGATAGCAAAACGATACATAAAACTCAGTAGAATGAAACTCTCTTCTGCTGTAGTAACTTGCTTCACAAACACACTATCATCCTTAGCAACATCGCAATAAAAAGAACCAATATTCCTGAAAACAGGTCTTGAAATATATCTCTTCTTATGACAACGTGTTCGCCTCATGGCACTGTGAAAACTAATTGAGTTCCGCAAATCTTAAACCAACTTCACGGTTCCACGGTTCATTTGATTGGTCAATCAAGGTTATAGGATGTTTGGTTTTGATATTATAGACCTTATTTTATGCTCATCTTGTATAGTTCGCAACTTTCTGGACATTAAAAACTGGGCTGTAGACAATTACTGGGCTGGAGACACTTCTAGGAGTGATATGGAAAGATTACGATATTCAAGTAATACTGAAGCTAAATGATAGCCACTATGGTGCGCCTTTTATTGATATTGATTTTGCTACACCATCTGCCTTCTCCGACATACCATCGAACAGCGGATATCTAGGGCTTGATGTAAAAATGTAAAAATTCCAGTTAGCAGTAAATACTTCAAATTCATACCCAGCAATTGGCACACTATCAGCCAGCATAATTTTTGGTATTCCGTGGGAAGAAAATATTAATTTGAGTTTTCTAATACACTCATATGCGCTCTTATTCACTACTGGCACAGTTTCACTATATTCTGTTAAATTATCTATGAGAACTGAATAACTGTTACTACCAAAATCACACAAGTCAACTACCACTTTATCAAATGGGTAATTTGACACCTCATGTAGTATAAGAGTTTGTTTTATATATCCACTCCTATAAATTTCTCATGTCGTACAATAATAATCTAACATGTTCTCCACACATTGGCACAACTTGGACCAAAAAAATTTTGCTGCAGTATTTTAGTTTTGTTTTTTAATAACCTAGGTGTGGTTCGTGTGCTAAATTTACCATTTCCCTCCGAAGACACATAGGCGGAATTATTTTATCACCCCAAAATAGCATTTCACTTGAATGTGTTATTTCATTCCAAATGTTCCAAAAATATTTAACATCTCTATTAAAGGCATTATTTTTACTACAAGTCAAAACTTGCAAAACATGCTGACTTGATATTTGAAAAACTTAATTTTTTTTAGTCTTTTCCTGAAACGGTTTTATCCTAGTATTACACATAGACACTTCTGTTCTTAAACTATGTACAACCTCATTAACAGAATAACCATATTCTGTCTTGTTACACTCGTTACCACATGCTATCGACAGAAAATCAGCTACCAACATCTTGGTTCCAGGAACATACATAATATTTATATTTTACCTTAACAATTGTAGTTTCAACCATTGTAAACTGCGTGTTACCTTATGAACATATTTACTAACAGTGTTTACAATAGGATTGTGATCCGTTTTTACAGTTATTTCCAATGCATACACAAACTGATGAGATTTATCTGAAGCAAACTTATTGCCAAAATTATTTCCCTATTTGTGGATAATTTTCTTTAGTGTCAGTGACTGATCTCGATGCAAATTCTACGAGCTAGCAATTTTGTAATAAACATGCCCCTAAAGAAAATTGTGAGTGATAAGCCTATACTAGAACAGGAAATGTATTGCCAAACATTTTTAGTACAGGTGCGTCACTAATTTTCTTTTTAACTATTTGAAATGCTGCAATTTGCACGGGACCCCACTACCATTCCAAATTTTTTTTGTCAGTTTTCTTAATGGCTTAGTCATCTCAGATACATTAAAAGTAAATATTGCTAGGTAATTTACCATCCCTAGTAAACGAAATAACTAATTTTTGTTCATGGTATATTTTTAATTAAAAATACTTTTCTCGTGTGCAGGATCAGGCATAGAATAGTCTACCTAGGTACTTCAATTGTAATACTTTATATTATAACTTTTTAGGATTGAATTGAACATTATACTGTTTGGCTCTCTTTAGCACTAAATTGAAAATGTATCATGTTCTTCCTCTATTATTATACTGTCAAAATAAATGTAAACTAACTCCCTCAATTTCTCCAAATATTTTAGTATTATACCTCTGAAAAACCTTTGGTGCAGATGATATACCCATAGGAAAACATTGAAACCTGTATTATTCAAACGGAGTTATAAAGCAACACAATTTTGTACTATTTTCATCAAGCTCAATTAAATGAAATCAATTGGTCATGTCAATTACTGTGAACACTTCTTTACTTGATAATTTTTAACCAAGTTCATCAATCTTGGGTATAGTAAAACTCTCTATTTTTACACTCTTATTAAAATAATAAGAATCTAAACAAATTCTGAGAGATTTATCAGGTTTCTCAACAACCGCAATATTATGTGCCAAGTCTGTGGCTTTATCAACCTTAGTTATTATACCTCTACTTTCTTACCTATCTAAGGTTATTTTAAGCTTTGATTTTACAGTTTCAGGTACTATCATATTAGGATTCGCCACTGGAGTTAAACTTTCTTTCAACTCGATTTTATATTTATCAGGATATGTACCTGTTCCTTCAATATATGATTTATTTTCCGTTAGTAATACCTGTTTTGAACTATTTCAAACAATGTATTCAGTAACCGTATCATTGATAGATAGTTCTACCTTGACCTGAATTCTCATTATCTATCCTCCTTACAAAATTTAATTTTGTCCAAGCATTCAAGCCCAAATTTGGCATTGCATTAGAATCCACAATAACAAATTTAATTCGAAACTGCTTGCCCTTCATAATACAATTACAAATAACATATCCCCCAGCTTTTGTTCTCTCGTTATTATAACTAACAACGTTAACATTATTTTTCCATGTTTTCCCTTAATAAACCGAACTTTAGAATGTCTTCAAAGTCAAATATTACATTTACCTTCTGTATCAAGGGTATACTGAGTAAGGTGCTTATTAATATTCTCAGTTTCGGAAAACTAATCTGATCTCGCTTCATTTTTATATATTGCACCTATATAAAAATCCTTACATATACCATCTGCTTTCACGTTATCATTTTCTCTGTCAACCCTCGTTTTACAACAAACTGCAAAATGTTTTTTTTTACACTTATTGCAAATTTACCCATACGCAAAAAAAAACATTTCCCCCAAACATGCGTCCTATTGCCATTTTTACACTGAAATTTTGCACCAATCTAGGCACTCGATGAATCACTTGTTTTTTCTTGTTTTCTTCTGTCTTTTACTCCCGCTGCTTTTCTATGTGCATGCGCCTCCATCACTGTCGACGATTCAGGCTCCATCTTCAAAATATTCTGCTATAACCTATTGAACTCAGCAAGCCTACACATCTCAACAGCTTTAGCTAAATTAATATTATTTTCACTAATCAAAAGGTTTGCACTGTTGTACCCTTGATTGCAATTATGAACCTGTCTTTAATTATCGAATTTTCTTGTTCGCCAAATTCACAGTTTTTGCAGATTTATTTAAACGGTTATAAAAAACAGTCAAAAGATGCTCCTTTTTTTAGATGCCATAAAAATTTATGTTTCACAACAGCATTTATTTTTTGTTTAATATATTATTCAAATACTAGCAACGCCTTTTTTAGCGTTAATTTAGAAGTGCCCATTATAAAACTATTATAAGTGTCCGAGGCTTCATCCCCTACACAATTAAAGAACACTTCCACTTTCTTACTTTCCTGATGCTTCGTAAATATCTGGAATTTTTGTTCAAAACTTCTAAAGTAGTTTAGTGCGCGTGCATTTAGCACCAACTCTTTAGGCGGTTTCTAGTTGTCCATGCTTATTTTACACTTTAAGCCTTCTGCTATATCACTTTCATGCCTCAGTTACAAATATGAGCGTTGTTCAAACTTCGGACACCATGTTTCGTTGCTTTTTATTCAAAATCGTGTTACATCAGCCAATAGTCTAGTAATATGATCATGACAATGGCACTCGTCGATAGCCAATCTGACTACGCACTTTAATGGTCTCGACAACATGACATAGCGATGTCACAGTTGTCACATCGTTAGAAATCGCCTACACATCAGAAATGTCGTTAAGAGTTATACTGCGTCGTGCTACATGGGGACGGAAACCTACGAATACGTCGCGTTTGCATGTGCGGTGGCTCAAGTGGGCTCCATTGACTGACTTTGCTGCTTGGCAGAGCTTCGAAACACATATGCTGTGCAGAGAAATGTACTGTTTCCTTGAAGCCCTACTTTATCCTCTGCTGGAGACTGCTGTCGGCACGCGTGGTGTATGTGACGTCATGAAGAGACCACCTTCGACTTTGTAGAAGGAAGGAATATGTTCTCCAACTTTCCAGAAACATTTTGTTTGAAACGTTGGATAATGTAAATGATGTGTTTGCAGTGGTTCAACAGAGACAGGGAGATGAAGGAGATGCTCGTAAAAGACTCTTAGCGGGTCTTTGTTCCTGTGTGGGACGTTGGATAATACAAATGACGTGTTTGCCGTGGTTCGGCAGAGACAGAGAGATGGAGGAGAGACTCGTAAAAGACTCTTAGTGGATCTTTGTTACTGCAGCGGAGGATGGATGTCCAACTTTTAACGTTTATATTAAGTACTACTTTTGAATTTTAATAATTCTTTTATAGTTTCAGAACTAAAAAAAAGAAAATCCGTATGTTGAAAATAGTTAATATTTTACGGGACCATACTGGCATGTTCCTGCAATTATAATTTATATTGTATTTTTCTATTTTTCTATTTCAACATTTGTGTGGCATTTTTTGTCGTTTTCTGAAAATAAGATATAAAAATATGATCTGCTTTTGTTTAATGCAGATTATTAGAAAATTTTGTGAAATAAATTTAACCCAGAAATATAGAACAAAAATTAAATAGGTTTTTAATCTTTCACAAATCTGAGATAGTCTACTGTTGTATCTCCTGACTGTTGGGTTTTTATGATACTCTAAGTTTCTTCGTATGGAAATGCCACTTTTTGAAGGGAGAGACGAGTTCATGTCCCATGTGTCGGAAAACTTCCATCGTAATGTTGGATACCATTTCTACTTCTAATTCAGCTTTTCGTAGTTCATTCAACTGAGATATACATAGAAGTAGTACCGCTAGCTTTATTTCGCATTCACTTGCTTTTATTATCATAATTTCTACAGTTAAATGTAGATTAAATATAAATAATTAAAACTTTTTTACAAATAATATATTTTTTCCGAATACATCTTTGTTAACACAAAATACCTAATTTTCTGTGCAATGAAATATATAGTAGTAGTAATAAATTTCATTTATATAGTTAAAATAAAAATAAATTGGTATTAACGTCCTGACAATCCAAATAAATTTCCTTCTTTTTATAAACTTAGTTGAAGCAATAGCAACAATATATTTTTTTTTTATCTCATGTAATGTATTATCTACTTTCGAAAGAATTGACTGCTCGAAACTCGAGAATAAACGATTATAGATATTAAACTCTCTAAGTGATTTATTCCCTTAGGACCACAGACAGCAAAATAAGTAAATTATTAATATTTTAATGATGACTTACTTATTTATGGTAATTAGCGTTGTCATTATTTAATTCAAAATTTATAACAAAAATGTTTTATAAGCAACCTTAAACCATTCATTCTAAAATATTTTTCTGTCAGAGAGTTATATAATTTTATACTTGTACTGTTTTTCGATAATGATGTTGAATTTTCCAGTGTATTTGGTACAGATTAATATCAAGATTTTATGAGATTATCGCGTATCTGTTTAATTTTATTCCTGATTTCCCATGCAACATTATACATAAATATTCTTTCACATTTATAATCTCGACAAATAGCTTACAAGTTGTATAATAATATATTTGTCATAATATTGTTATGTTTACTTACATTCATTATAGTCTGGTTTTTGGTTTGTTGAACAATTAGATAATCTGCTTGTTAAATAAGAAAATTATATTAACAATAAGTTTATCACAAAAGTTAACTTGAGTATCACCTAGATCAAATTTGTACATTCTGCTGTAAAATTTATATTATTAATTTTATAAACTTTTTCAGGAATGTTATTATTAATAATTTAATATTAACTATATTATATTCCTTTTAAAACCTTATAAATGTCATCATCATTGTCATAATAACCACACAAATAATTTAACTCCGGTGGGTTATATGAAGTATAAGTTGATCCATGAGATAAGTTAAGAAAATTAAAAACCTTATGGTAAAAAGTTTGCAATAACATTTCCTTTTCTTTATTTACTTCCTCCGTTTATATTTGTATTTCCTTGTAAATCAATTCAATGTAAACCGTTTTTGTATCTCTGTAATAATGGGCTCCATGAGGGTATTCAATAAATGTTTAAATTACCAATGCATAAAACAACACATTAATTTTATATCTGGGTTATTCTTTTAGCCGTGTTCGAAACATTTATGTATATTAATAAAAGAAATTAAAGATGGGCATTTTAAAAATAATGTCCTTATTCCTGTTAAATTAAATAAAGGGAATTTAAATTTTATATTTTAATAAGAGAGATACTGATATTCTTATAGTTTTTTAGTAGTATAACAAAGGGGAGTGCATGGGGCCATGGTTGTGTGTAACACCAATCTGCAGTGTATCCATGCATTCAGTAATGTTGTATTTCAGTCATTCGAATGTGCTTGACCTTGACACTCAGATGAATTAGATGCTGAATAATTAGGGGAAGATAAAAAGTCTATTAAATAAACAATTTTAATATTTTAATGACTTAAAAATATAATGTTTAATACATTATTCTAGAAATTTCACATTAGTTATTAAAGAATATAAGAAATGTACAATGGTTTTAAAAATATAACAAATTAATTTGAGACTTGTAAAAAATGTATACATTAAAATTTTGAAAAAAATATATAAGACTTAAGTTACATGTAGGTGGCCAGGGGTTTTATTAATTTTAACATGGCAGGGCACACTTACTCATGGCATGCTTACTAAAGAAGGGTTGACACCCACCACTAATTGGTTGGCTTTTTAGTTGTTCCCCATCCAAACAAAACCCCTTTCTTCTGTCCTCCCTTAATTGTGGTAGCGTGATCCTCCAGTACCGACCAATGTTTCGGCAATTGTTCAATACAATGTGCTGATAAATATTACTCCCAGCTATGGCTGCTAGTGTGTTCTGGCAAATCATGTTTAAACCATTGTTTTCAATAGAGCACTGTTAACTCATGTTTTGTACATTGACCACCAGAGTGCATCCATGTCACCCATTTCCAAAACTGTCGACTAGAGTGCGCTGACACCAACTTGTGCCAAGTGGCGACGAGGCCCAAACCGCCATATTGACAGGTCCCAAAAATACATACCTATGACGGTTTATCAAGAAAGGACTAGTCATAAATCTGCCTCAATCGCTACATTTTTAAGAAAAATATTATTATTAATCAAACGAACATAAGAGAAAAAACACACATATCAAAAAAACATTTATATTTTTATTGTATTATTTGAATTTATTTTAATTAAATGTTTTAAGAACTTCAAAACATAATTACTCTATGTTGCATATCATAGGACTCGTATTTTTAAGGCGAAATTGAAAATTATGTCAGAATGTGTGATCATGTGCTCATGTCCGTGTACATTTTGGTTTAAAGAAATACATATGCTATGCAGCATCTTTAAAGTAATTGTGACAAGTAAACACGCCCGATATATAGGTTGCGACTACACAGCATCAAGTCATGTTATGCGCATAGTGTGGGTCAGCAACTGCCACATTTCCATAGGCATAGTTGACTACCATTCTCAAACTGTTAGAATTAGGCCGTTGGAATCCAGTATGTAGGGTAAATTCATGACTAGAAGCAGGAAGATATGACATATTAGGCCCTAAGTCGTTTTATAGGTGTAGTAAGATATAATTTAAGCACTATTAGGATTAGGCAATTGAAACTTGGAATGATCCAAGCAAGAAAAATCCCAGCGAGGTTTTTATAACACATTATACCCTAAGTCACAGATAACTGAGATATACAGACTGTCAACCCCCAGGCTTTGTGTGTAACACAAAATTTCGTGTCGCCCTGGTGACGACTGCTAGAAACTCGCGGTTTTGGAGGCCTAGTAGTTTTAGCACTGCCAAGCAAGCAAGGATGTAACCAACTAGTCAGGCACAGGACTGGAGTGAGGCATGTTTGACTACGGAAGGGAAACCAACTAGTCAGGTACAGGACTGGAGTAAGGCATGTTTGACTACGGAGGGGAAGGTGGGAAGGAGTGAAGAGGGTAGGGAAAATGTAACCACCACAGACTCAAGGTCGTGTCAAATTGATTCTGATCCCGGACCTCATTACTCACTGCCAACTACCTGAGTTGCTGCTGGTCGCCCCGACCCGGGTTGAGAATATACGGCACGCTTTCGTCCGAACATTCGCTTGCTGATACCTGAAAAACACTCTCGTCTTATTAAATTCACGTTATATAACAAGAAAGAATTTTATTCTTATACGAACTACGCCTTGTAAATACTTTCGTAAAACAGAATAATATTTCCTGTTTCAGTGTACGCACTGCATTAGGCGTTGCCCCTTATGGATGAACAAATACGCCTGTAAGTTTTCACGCCAGAGTTTATTGAGGCAGTCGTAGCAAACACTGCGTTCTAGCGTGTCGTTATAATTACATTTACTACCGATAGCAATGGTGTTAATTTATGACTACATAAACACATTCAAAAGCCAAAGACTGACTGAGCAAATTGAGCGCCCAAAATTGTATGATTGATCTCAGGCACATGGTTAGTTTTGAAACAAGGTTTTCTTGGATATATACTGACTACAAATTTTTTTTATGTTTCGTAATTTAACAACTCAAGCTTTAAACAGTATACAAATAGTTATTATAAAACATTTTTTAAGTTATTTCAAGCTTTGTTAACTTACACATTGCAGTACCTGGGCACAAAACTGAGGCAGTTACAAAATTATATTTTTAAGGAAGTTCTTTTGACAACCAAAGCCTCAGTCCAATTTTGCTTATTAATGTATTTATGTTTATTGCATTCTGTTTATCCCGTTTGGAGATGATTTGTTCCAAGATATAGAATAATGATATGTTGACAATTGACATTTCAGTTGTTACAAAATTAATCACAAATCGATTTTATAAGAATGCATACTGTATTTTATTCCACTACTGAAGATTAGTTAAGTTATCTACTACAAGAATAAAATAAAAATTGATATATTATGTAACCTCTCTAATAAATCTATAGAAAATGTGAATGACAGAGATTAAAATTTTACATACATATTCATACATTTATTTCAAGAAACACACAAAGATAAAACCAAGGAAATAGTTGCAGCATTTCGAGACCATGAAAAAAATTAGTTGCTAGTAACAATTAACTGTAAAAGTTTTTTCTTGCGCTGAACAAATATTTGTTCACGAAACCAAACTGCTGTTGTTCAAAACATATGCACATGTGCCCTTAAACTAAAATATATCTAACAATATCGTCTCATAAATGGCAATTTTGTGGTTTCGATATTGTCGCAATATTTTTTACTAGTACATAGTCAGCTTATCAGTACAGTTCTCTTTAATTTATATAAATTGCATGTTCAAATCACTAGTTTGCTTGGAGTGAAAAAATGGTTTGTTAAGTGGGAAACTTTGTTATTATTTATACCCAAAATTATTGCGGCATCAAAATCAGTTGGTTTAACTATCATTATTTATTTCGTTGGATGTCAAACAGCGCTGGAGCGTTAGTATTTCTGTGACAAGTAGAATACTAGACCGTATGTAAGTGGATTAAGTGTAACGTTAGTGTCTGCAACCGTCGGTGGAATAATTTCAACTGAAATCAGAAGATGTAAACACGCAAATTTAGTTGGATGTATAGTTTGAACAGCATGTATAATTTGATTTCACAGACTTTACCGCCAGTTTGCTGATATGATGGCAGGCTGCGAAAAAGAGGTTCTGTTTTCTGTCACAAGTAGTGAACTGCGAAGAAATATTAAACTTTCCGAAACTCTGCTGTACTATACAGCATAACATTAGCATTAGAAAAAGCTTGTTTCTAGTAGTGAATTATGTAAAATAAACTATATTTAGGAGATTGTGAAATATATCGTCTCGCAGACAATTCGAATATAGACGAAGTTATTAAGTGCTTGTTATTATTTCACTGGGAAAAATTATATTTATAAACCAATGATATAATTTACGTGATTTCGCGATAATGCTTATTTTTAAGTACGTCAATTTTTATCTCGTAATACAAAATGCTTTGTGAATAGCAATGAGGAAGTAAAGGTTTTTTTTAAAACTAAAACTGATCATTAAATTGTATCTTAGAAGTAACTATAATTTTTCTCGCATACGCGAACAGATTCCATAACCATTCAGACACCAGCGTAGATGGGTTTGGGGTTGGGGTGTTGTAAACATTCCTTTTTTCTATTACATTGTTATTAGTATAAAAGTTATTAATATTCCTTTAACTGTGATTTAAAAAATGCAATTGTTTGTTCAATATACTGAAATTTATTATACTGCGAGGTAATTATCTTCTATAATTCGTCCTAATTGTCCTCCTCTCTCCCTTCACTTCAAACAGTGGATCCTCCGCCCCCTTCTTCGATGAGAAATTTGTGGCTACGCCACTGCATTCAGACTCGTATCCAAATAATTAGGTCCTCTCGAAATTACTGTAGTTTTAAATGTATTCAGTGCAATGGTGTGCATGCCTCTTCCTCTCTGTGAGTATATTTAAGTTTAACTGTATTTGGGTTAGTTAAATCATTGATTTATAGTTATATAGACGTGGTCTACTTATCACCGCGGCCGAGATTACAAAGACGCTACTTCTAGACAATAAGGCTACTGGCTACGGGCGAACAATTGATGTACAGTATGTGTGTATCGAGTGTAAATGAGTTCAGAACTGAAAAACTTCCTTTCTTAACCGGCTGTCGTAAGGTGTGTGAACGCAATGAAACGTATTTTTCTTTGTGAGAAAATACAAGTGGAGTTCACGAAATCAAACAATTGTTTGGATGTTCCAAACAATTATTACACGCAGGGGTGGGCAGTTTATAAGTCTGATGAAGTGGTTGCTGCACCTAGAAAGGGAGAGGGCAGATAAAGGCTGTTCACAGCAAAGTGAGTACTTCTTAAAGCCCTGCTAAATTTCTACTTTCAGCCCATTGTCTGGGTAACTTTCTGCGGACCAATCAAAATAAACACTGTCATGTGACTTTCGGCTGGTGTTTTTATCAGCTGACTCATATGCCCACTACAAACTCATTAAATAAACAACAAAAAGTAATGAATAATGTAATTAGCACTATAAACACCAACACGTAAATTTTCAGCTTAAAAAGTATTGGTTTCTGAATATAATTTGATTCTCATGATTCATTTTCTGTTTGGACGCAATTTAATGCCTTTAGCTATGATCAACACTTCCAAGGACATATGAAAATATGTTTGACTTAAGTCGTCACCAGAATAGCAGAATATTTAAAAATTATATTTCCAGTTATAAAACCGACGCCATTACTTTTAAACGTTCACCTTTAATACGTTTTACAGCTGATACTTTTAGATAATGCAGTGTTTTTTACTCTTTCATACAGAATAAAATGTGCCTTAAACAATTGTAAATGATCTACGAATTTAGTATAACATCATGTATGAGTAGAATTATATTGCGTAAATATCTCACAAATCAATAATTTAATACAAGACTACACACAAGCAAATGGTGGGCGTTGCTATTACATTACGAGTACCGTACCGAAAACAATTATTGTCATGAAACTAAATGGCTGAACATAATAGATACAAGATTTTACAGCATACTTCCACATTAATATTTGTCACTCGGTGCAAGTTTCGTGAGCATTCGCCCTGCCACGCAGTTTTTAAACCACATAACATTAGCGTTTGCTTAGGCCTACAGCTCTGCTTACGAATAAAAATCGCTTTTCGCTTATAAAATGTAAATGTTTACACAGATACGAATATAACTTCACCGCAATATTAAAAACACAATATAGCCGATGAAAATACATTTCATGAAACTGCATCCACGCATTTAATGCTGAATCTGTTTTTTCCCAATTTATATACCTTTAAGGATATTCGTGGAAATTAGTACTTACTGTTTGAGAAACATAGGCTCATATAAATTAAAAAGTTAAGACAGACGTTATAATACTGTTTTAAGGTATTCCTAATACTCAAGGAATATTTCACATTGAGTATAACACATTTCAATGCTGTTAGTGTTTCAAAACGAGTGACATATAAAAGAGTAACGTGTCAAATGTGGCAGAATGTAGCCGACATGACTGCAGTTTTTATAAATAAGCTTGGAAATGTCATTACATTGCTGTTTTTATAAAATTTATAGTACATTCTTTAAAACAATTTTATAGTAATCTGCAGAGAGATTTATATATCTTACATAAAACTTGAGCGAAAGTACACGACTGCCTAATATTTACAAACATACGCTTCAGAAAATATTGAAACAAAAATGTTTATTAAATTGATGACTCTAAACTATATGACTCTAATTGATGACTCTAAATTATACCCTAAACTTTACCACGACGCAATAAAATTCAGATGTAGAGGGGCCCTATCTGAATTTATTTTGCTTCAGGCATTAGACTAGAGCAGTGAAACGCTAGAAGCAACTCCGACTAGTTGTTCATAAGATAAGTCGCATTTATGAGCAGGGCGTGCAACCAATATATGCCCGTTTATTCATGGTACAACAACGAAGATGAACATTTAATTGGTTTGATTACTTCAATGCCTGAATATAATTCTACGTTAAATAATATGCTATAGATACAAATAATATAATTTTTTACATGACTGGGTCACTTGAAGAATTATATACATAAGCATACTTACATATAAATTCTTTAAATGTTTCTGATAAGTGCTGTATCATTAACTATGCGCATAATTTAATATTCGAGAAAGGCGGACTTCATAGTTTACATGTGAAGTAACTAAAAAATAGCTTTACTACCGTTAACAATTTTTCAAAATATGAAATTTTAAATGAATAACTTTTAAAGCTACATAGTATAAGTTTTTGGGTGAATACGACGCCATATCTTCGAAGAGTACTTTTCATGTGGCCAGGAGGAAAAACAAGTCCTATATCAATGTAACAAATGACTAACTTTTTGAGGCGGTTTCGTCGCAAAACGATAACTTCTTTTAGATGACCACAAAAATTATGCTTTGTTAAGCTGTTTATGGAATAAATTGATGTAAAGCCTATGTTTCTCACGTAACACAAAAAACCAATATATATTTTTTTACTTTTTTTGATACTTAGTTTCAAAAAACAATAGTGCGGTTACAGTTCCGTAAATATTGACAAGGTGATTCCGTTGACAAATATTCGGTTGGAGCAGGCAGTTTTCCGACTGTCTTCTTTCACCATGTACATATATCTACGAATCTTGAATATGTTGTATATTAACGAAGACCTTTTGTTTGCCAGATAATATAATGACACTTCAACCTTATGCCTTTAAAGGAAACTATTATTCAACGTAAGTATGTACATTACGAAAGAAACTTCGTAAAATTCCTATTTACAAACAACATGAAATAATGATGTTTGATGTAAATTCATGTGCAAGGCTTATTGTATAATATTATCAGCGTAAATCGTACTTTAATATGAATTATAGGTTTTATTTTGAAAATAAATGCAGAAACCTTGACATTATAACTCCTACAGACATGATTTTTAAGACGTTTATAGGTTTAGGATGAGTATAAAACATTTAGATGTACATAATGTTTCGAATTAAATGATTAATGACAGAAATAAGAAATTATTATACATTTAAAAGAAAATATTTTCTAATTAATTTTTGCAATATTAAAATTTTATTTACGTTATTTTTAGAATCAATATAGGAAGTGTAAAATGCCTGAATACATTCTGTATCCGTGAAAGCCACTCGGTTCAACAAAAACTCGTTTGACCACCCATTGAGGAGTGGTGTGATATCCCATGGGACGAACAGCACCAAGTGTCATCCACTTTCTCGAGATGGCGCTGAAAACATTTACGCTTTACCACTAGCCCCACGCAGTGATCAGTACCACAACTACGTGCTCAAAACTCGGAAAAGGCGTTTCAATAAATCCCATATAGTTGTTCCCCCTGCTATAGGTACTTTCATAAGCATCGCTGGCCACCATTTCCGAACCACTTGTGATAGAGCGATCAAACTCAGTTCGTAGGTAACACCTCAGAAACTGATGTCTCTGATTAGGCGAGAAGTGATTTTATAAGTTTAGTTATATTGACAATTTGCGAATATATTTTCTGTTACATATAAGTCAACCTATCTTACACTTGCCAATTTAATTTGGTAAAAATGCTTCATCATATTTTATACTAACATGAGCCACCATTACCAATGTCAGAGTTATTGCAAACATGCATATATGGTTACTATGTACATATTACCAACCCATAAACAAATCCAGCTGACCAAATGAACTGACATCTAGACCAGTCATAAAACTTGCTAGACAGACCAATGATACCAATGAACAGTACTGACCAAAAGAACCAACAAGAATGACCAGAACAATTAACCTAGAAGAAAACCCAGACAGATAAACTAGACCGACCAGCCTAACTGGCCAACCAGACCAAATTAACAATTAGACCTACGAGATTAACCTACCATCAAGACCAAATGACGATACCTCAGAATTCAAGTTGATCTCAAGAAGACTTTAAATAGGTCTTAATACTATTAGAATAATATTTTTTATAAACATTAACTTGTAGGTGTCTATTTATATAATATGCACATATTTATATTATAAGTACAGAAATATAAAATTTTCTAAATTGTTAATTTACATCATTACTATGCATATTCCTATGTGTATTATTATGTGTTCTTTATTATTATCTGGGACCCCGATTATGCAAACCCAAGGATTTAAATGAAAAATACCGCCAGTATCAATAATATGACCAAAAAAAAGTAAATGATCAAAGAAATGTATATTTATAGATTAGCAAAAACATGACGTATTGCCCAATTAACAATGCGTTTAAGGACCATAGTATCGTTTTAAATGTTGTATATGCCTTTGTTGAGAATAAAAACAACTTTGTTTTATTAACAACAAGAGTATGTTGTTATATTTTTGTGTGTTTTAGACCGAGAAAACAGAGTGTGATGTAAGAAATTGCAACAAAACATAAATTAACGATTCTTATCGCTTTATACATTACTTAAAAAAATACGTAAGAGGCGATTAGAACAAGCATGCTCAATGTATCATACCTGGAGAGAGGTGCATGTAGTCTAGAGCGATGTCGTCGGGTGACTGTCGCTCGTCAACGGAACCGCGGTTCATGTGCAGCAGGCCATGCAACTCATCTAGAGCAGCGCGCAAAATGACATGGCTGCTGCTCTTTACGAGCTCGCATCTGCCACTCACTTTAGCTAAGTGTTAATGTTACAGTATTTTGATTTAAAACTTATTTGAATGCTTTACTTTTTTTAATGCGACACTCCTCTCTTCGTGATTTCTGTTTCGACCGGCTGCACTAGAGGAAGGTTTTCCAGAGTAGTTTTTAAATCATAGTTTCATGGATATGCTGGTTAACTTATTTTATATGTGCCTTGCCATATCCTTTTCCATTATAAGAGGTTCCTAATCAAATTCTATAAATAATATGTTTAATGCATTTATTTGTTGTATTTATAATATGTAAAAAAACACGGATAACGAAAACGAAGTTGATACTCTACAGAATTTTAATTTATTCAAGTTGACCGTACTTCTCAAAATTCATTCAAAATAATGATATAAACAGCACTTTTACTCTAAAGCAGCATATGTTAAAAACCGTTGTAAAATCCTTGTGAACTATCAGAGAAGACAAACACTCGGCATATATCTGGAACGATTCCTGCTCAAGTCGACAATTATTTTGACTACATGCAAAATGTCATTTAAAATTTTAACTATTACTGAAGTATGGAACTTTCATACCTACACTTTAAACGCCAGGACAAATGCTATGATGGGGTGAATATTCCAGTGGTTCGAGTTGTGGGTTTGATTTTCAGCGGAATATTTTTTTCAAGTACTGTTTTTATCTGCTCACAATACGTCAGAATGAGGATTAGAAGGTGTACAAAAAGGTTTTATTCATCTTCATTACAGATAAAAAGACACACAGACATGACTTATCCGGGATTCGAACCTGGAACCTCGTGACCCCAAAGCGACTGAGCCACCTCGATTGCGGAGATCAAATAATCACGATTTAATCATATTGGATCGATGTTAAGTGGTTGGTTTGGAACCCACTCAAAGCAGGGTATCGCGCCGTCTGACATATATAATATATTATATGACATGTATGTAGGTAGAGCCATTCAGTATGAAATACAAACATAACAAAATTAGAGGGGGCATTTGGCACAGCGGCTCGGGTGCTCACCTCACACCAGGGCGAACCGGGTTATTGCAGGCAGGGCCACTCCCGAACTTTCGCATGTGGAAATGTTGCCGGGCAATGCCGCTGGTCAGGGGGCTTCCTCGTGATCTCCCGTTTCCCCCGCCCTTGCATTCCGACGATGCGCCCCACTTACCTCACTTCACCCTCCTCGGTTGTTATGAACCTGTTGTTAAAAGCAGTCCAAGATACTCCATTTCACTCCACTTCAAAAATTAATATTTTTAAATCAGTTTCTTAAACCATGTATGAAAACATTTTCTTGGTCACATTTTTTTTTTCGAGTATTTGGGGTACCTTAGCACATCTGAAGTAAAAAAATTAACATTTAGACTATTCCGCACGAAAAAAGCATTGGGTCAGTTTTTTTAAAAATAAATGTACACTTTTGGAAAACAAATTACGAACTAAATGTCTTCCCGAATTCTAAAAAATGCTCACACACTCCCATCCACCTTATTGCACTCGGCGGGAATAATTCCAACTCTAGTTTTAGAGTTGTGATTTTTTTTGTTGCAAATATTCGTTTTTTCTTGTTGTTTTATTATATTTCTTCAACCTTGAGCATGCAAACACTGGCAAATTATTACATCCCTTTTTGCGGAAAGAATAATTCCCGTGTGTTCTATAAGCTTTTCATATTAACAGCGACGGAAGCAAATGCAGGTTATATGTACAACAGACCGGGATGGTAGCATCATAATTGAAACTGGCGATCCCTGTTACACCTTAACCTACATACACTCAATGCCATAAATAATTTTTGCTTCATGTAAAAACCATTTTGTATGTATGCTCTAAGACCCCGATAGGCCACCATGAGAGAGAACCGTTTGATTGGCAGACATTCAGGAACAGAAAGCCACCCGTTTTCTTGTCCACTCTCCTTGAAACGTGTATATGTGATTAAAGAAAGATTCCCCATTCTCATAACCAAAACAAATCTGCAATCCCAAATTTAACGTATTCTGCTGTTAGCAACTCATTTAAACCGTTTTGTTTGCAATTATGTTGACATAGAACAACGTGAAAGAGCAGAGAGGAGATATTTGGGCGTTTCTTAACATCGTGGTCTTGAGAGTTGATGGAATGGTGGAAACTTAGAACTTTTGTCTCTATAGAATTGTCGTTTTTCTTTTTTTAATGATGGATGACCACAATGTCGGAGTTTGAAGGACCATAGAAGAACCCTACAGTTCCTACCTAAATTTTCAGTGAAACTCGTACCACTAATGGTTTGTTACTCTGGGAAGCCATCGCATCTGTCATCTCTCAGAATTGATCGTGATATGAGGAACAATGTATTCACAACGGTAAGTTGAATACTTGCGACTTCATGTCCTGAAATTCTGGACTGAGCGCCCCAAAATCAGTTTTCAGGAAGATAATTTCGGCCCGCACACAGGTCCAATTTTCCAGAAAGGTTTACGTCATGTTACAACACTTTCTTGATTTACCTAGTCATCTCATTTCTGGCCCATCAAGCAAATTAACTGTGGGACATAACTGTCGCAGTGTAAAAACTGATGACGTTTTGAATACATGCACGCTAGTATCGACGATGATCCAGGCAAGTGGTGGTCCAAAGAGGAATAATTGGGCTATTTTTCTGTGCTGCTGGAGGGCGGAATATAGTTATGATACAACTTATTGAAAACGCTGATATTTTTTGTTTGTTTCATTACATCAGTAACACTTTGTCTGACTAATATTTTCTTCTTCGTGCAGAAATTTTTATTGCAATGCGCACAGTTTACTAACAATTAAGTACATAATAATTTTAATATAATATTTGGCATGAATTCAAAATCATCCCTGTTTGGAATAATTTAAATCAAACTAAGTTTGACCATTGATCCTTATGTTTCCAATGAAATATGATTAAAAACTACAGATTTGAAATATAATTGATACTGCAATAAAGCGCACAAGCATATAAATTAACTAATATAGATGAAGTGACTTTTAATGGATGCCACACACGTGAAATCAATACTTAAACCAATTATTTGTGATTCACCATTGTACACTATACCAAATTCACATATTAATTATCCTACTTAATATTTAATTGCTATTAATAAAAACAATGAGCTTTCCTTACATCACTGATTTAGACACCCATGATGGTTTCTGGTGACCTTGACCTTAACCCCAAAGACCTAGAAATCAAAAATCAAAAAAAGTAAAAAACGACGAAAATAATATGTTACTGTCACCGACCACACAACATTAGCCTCACACTCACCCTAACCATCAATTAACCCCACCTGCCTTCACTACATTAAAAATTCGAGAAAATCGAAAAAATCTTAAAAATCGAGTAACATATAATCAAACCCTCTTCCCTTCTCACCCCTGCATCGCCGTATGCTAAACCTTCTCCTCGTCCCAAATTAATGATTGTTGTTACATAAAAAATTATCCCTCTACACATACCAATCAATCGTATCTCCACATTGGCAGCGAAATTGCACCTTCAACAGTTTTGCTTTCTTTCCCAGAAATGCACCATTAAGTGTGTGTGCTAGTAACTTTTTTCATCTACCACCAGAGAGCTCCCATGTCGTACATTTACAAACCCATTGCCTCGGTGACAATGCCTGCATTCTTGACCAGCCTGGCCCAGGCGAATTTTGCTATAGGCATCGATGACTGTCACTTGAAGTCAGCTGATATCATGCGCGAAAGAAAAACAATGGAGTCAAGTTCGGGGTGCAGGAATAATCAGTTAGGAGCTAAAGACAGACGGTCGCCATGATACAATTAGATGAATGGTGCAATGTAATGGCGACCAGTACACCGCCATCCTTGACCATCGGAAGATAGTATGGCAGACGTTGTAATTACCAATCATGTGTGATGCCTATCTAACAACGAAGTGGTGAGCTGGCAGCCATATTGAAAAATCTTTGGCCATTTAAGAAGTGGCAGTCAGCCCGATCGCCAGTTCTCGACCTCGTCAGCAAGCATGTATTCTAGTCTGCATATGCGATGGTTGCTAGAAGTTTACCAGTCTTGTGACTACTAGCTGCCACAGCCAGTAGGTACCAGTTCAAAGTCGATGACTATAGAGGATCTGAAGGAGAGAAAATTGACCTGCTTCCAGATCCTCGGCCAGTGGAAGATGTCGACCACAGCATGTTCTATCATAATTCACAGTATAGTTATGTCTATAGAAGCCAACACTGTGTAGAAAGTAGCATCTGTTTTAAAGATGAGTGTGGTGAGATTCGCAGATTGACTTATTTTGAAATGTGCAATGGGAATATTATTTTAGGCTCAGGTAAAATATATATTCGCCACAAGACACCTCCCAGCTTTTATCAAGCTTCCTATGTGAAGATGACGAGTGCTATGATCATCTTTGCAGTTCCCTCTTGGCGGACGCTATAACCAACAGCTGTAATTGTTTATGGTACTAAAAGCATCGTAGTAAGGACAGGGGCGGGGGGATGCTGCAATTCGACACACCCTGTATCACATTCGTGATATGTGTACAGAGAAGAATTTTTACATAGTGCTAAATTCAAGCCATCAAATATTGTTTCTCGCCAGTGGGGTATATAAATGAAAAAGGTACATGTTCTGTAATATGAATATTATTGACAGAGCACTGGCATGAATTCAGAGCACACATGTGCGTAGTCCAACGATGACGACATAGACGGTGTGGACCTGGAAGGCGAATTTATCTGCAAGCAAAAGTAAATGTTTCTTTACTTTTAGCGAGACTGTCTCAATGTTCCTGTTACTGATTTCCGAGATCGTGAAACGACGTCATGGCCGATTCCCAAGATGGAGGCGACGTCAAGAATTTGTAACCAATCCTATATAATACAGACCCCTCTTCGTCAACGAGCATCCAGTTCGTGGAAGACACATAACATGGCTGTTTTTTATCCGGCAAGAACGTATCATTACGAAAAAACCTGGACTATGTCGCGTTGCCTATAGTTACTGGTCCGGTAGCAAGCTCAAGGAGTATGAAGAGGTGCGCGATGGTAAATTGCACTGTATCCGTGCTGGGAATCCTGACTTGTTCGTGCTTTGCCAGCATGTGATCGCCTGTGCCCCAGGCTATGGCAAGTGTTGTGTTTTTTACATGCGCGAAGACACCAAACTTTCGTGCTCGCCTGACGACGTGGTAGCTGATGCAATATATCGAGACAAATCACGCCTGCATACGCCAATCTGTGCGTCATCAACATCGGATCTGCATTCTTAGAAGGCCACCATCGCAGATCTATCTACGTTGAGTTGGTAGTCTCAGCCACTGCAGTACAGCAACGTGTCACCTCGAATTAACGAGCAGCCTTACAGAGACCCCACTCCAAATGCAAGACTGTACCCAAACTCAGTTCCTCCCAGATGGGTAAACATCGACGAGCATATGAACCTGACCTCAGAATCAATGACGCGGTCAATAAGCTTTTTATGGAGGCAACCGGCACTCTTCTGGACGTGAGTGATTCAATTTCCAAGGCCGAACATAAGTCGATTTTAATATCCATCCTCTGTCAGTTAATCGACGCTGTGTGAAGTTTGTGCAGCTGCTGAAAAAATGTAAGGTTCCATTGTTCTAAACGCCAAATACATTTATGTTAACGTGTCATTATTTCTTGTTATACTGTGCATTGAACAATGTATGTGAAATATCTAAAAGTTGTAAATATTACATGTTGGTGGCTTGTGCTTGTATTTAAGTTACTGATTCATGTATCAGGTGTACAACCTTGCTTCCGCCATTTTTTTCCAACATTTGAGGCTTTATTGTTAAAACGTGATTATATATTTATGAATAAAAGTACTGTCCGTCGCTAGCCACTACTTTGTCCCATCTTTCTGGCAATTTTCGGATACCGTCTCGAAAAAATTATGCGTCTTTTCAGTCGACCCACGAATCGATCCATTTTTTGACTTCTTCATACGAGCGGAAATGCTGATCGGCCAGGCCGTGTGCCATCGATCGAAACAAATGGTAGTCGGAAGGAGTAGCGTCTGGAGAGTACGGCGGGTGGGGTAAGACCTCCCATTTCAGCGTTTCCCCGTATGTCTTGACCAGTCTTGTGACATGTGGCCGAGCATTTTCATGCTGGAGGATAACTTTGTCGTGTCTCTCTTTGTACTGTGGCCGTTTCTCCTTCAAAGCACTTCTCAAACGCATCAATTGCGTTCGATACCGATCCCCTGTGATGGTTTCACTCGGTTTCAACAGCTCATAAGATTCCACACCGAGGTGACCTTGGCACCATGCATATTCGGTCTGGCCGTTGACATGGAGGCATGTCCGGGCATTCCTCGTGGTTTTCTGCGCTTGGGGTTATCGTAGTGGACCCATTGTTCACCGCCGGTCACAATGCGATGTTGACACACCTTCCGATTCTGTCTTTGAAGCAGCTGTTCACAAGCAAAGAAACGCCGTTCAACATCTATCGGTTGCAACTCGTACGGAACCCAATTTCCTTACTTCTGAATCATTCCCGTGGCTTTCAGGCGTTTTAAAATGGCTTGATGCGTCACTCCCAATGGTTCTGCAAATTCTTCTTGCATTTGGCACGAGTCTTCATCAAGTAATGCCTCCATTTCGGAATCTTCGAAACATTTCTCTCTTCCACTGCCATGCCGGTCCTAGACGTCAATATTACCACTTTTAAAGCTTTGAAACCACTCACGACACGTTCATTCACTACGAGCAGCCTCACCGTACGTTTTCTTGATATGGAAGCAGAAAATAAAAAATTCCCGCACATGCCGAGCATTTGGCTCGAAAACTGACATGTTTGCTCGAGAATAAATTTATGATGCAAACTCAAATTCACTAATGTGATGATGTCATTATGTTGACAGATGTCCAAGCTTACTGTGTGACATTATTGATCTACATATTTCCACCAGCACTTACCGCTGCAGCCATCTATCGAAAAACGGCGGAAGAAAATTTGTACACCTGATAAATAAATTGCATGTATAAAAAAATTACTAAAATATTTTATTCAGATCGATAATTCACAAGGAACAGTGTGTTGATTTAAGTTTTCATGGAAAAACGCATCAGTATTTATAAAAAAAGCATATAGTTAACTTTAAATATAATCGGTGATTGAAATTAAAAAATACCAGAAAAATAAATTACACTAAAATAAAAGGTTTTTTTTAGAACAGAACATGTAGTGATAATGACCACAAAATACCTACATACTTAAATACATAACAAACCAAAAATTATTATTTAATTGTTTAGAAAAGTGCACAATATGGCTGTGTGCAAAGTGTATATGCATGTATGTAAAAAAAACCATGAAATTAACTTTATCTTTTACATTTTTTTATAATGTGTTGTTAATGGTGGAAAAATGTCGAAATAGTTGTTAATACAGAAATTATTATTTCAACATGTGAAGGAGTTACATTTTATCACTGCCAACACAAGGCTCTTCTCTCACAGGAAGGTTGACCCCCAGCAAGACTGACTCCACCCAAAACTGGCGCCTCACAAGGCTGACATCTCATTGCAGAGTGTGCATCTTCAACATTTTCTTCCAGACAAGTTCTTCGCTCAGCTTGAACTAATGGTCACACTTAAAGCAGACAACTGACTACTGCAAGACCGACCCCTCACATGAATGTCCCCTCCTGCTCCACAAATTACCCCTAAATTACACCTCAATTTACCATAAATGACCCCTAAATTACTCCTTAATGACACATAAATGACCTAAATGACCACTTCTGCTCCGCAAATGACCCCTCCTTCTCCGCAAATGACCTCTCTTGCTCTGTAAATAACCCATTCTGTTCTGAAAATAACCCCTCCTGCTTCGAAAATGACCCCTCATGCTCCAAAAATGACCCCTTATGAGCTGCAAATAGCCCTTTACTTCTCAGAAAATAACCCCTACATTACCCCTAATGACCCCTAAAGGAACCCCTAAGTGACTCCAAAATGACACCTAAATGAACACAAAATTAAACCTAAATGTCCCGTAATTTCAGTGTGTGTGGTGCTAAGCACCGAGAGTGCAGTAGTAAGTGCGGTGCATGCGGTGCTAAGTTCGGTGCGTGTGGTGTTAAGTAAGGTGCATAAGGTGTCAGTTGCCCTGCATGAGGCTTCATGCTTGACCCCTCACTATACTGACCCCTCATTGAAGAGGGGGATATTTTCAGAGCATTAGGGGTCATTTGCGAAGCATAATGGGTAATTTTCAGAGCAGAAGGGGTCATTTGTGGAGCAGGTGGTGTCATTTGCGGAGCAGGGGGGTCATTTGCGGAGCAGGAGCGGGCTTAAAGTCATTTATGGATCATTTGGGGTTCATTTAGGGCCCATCGGTTAGTAATTTACGGGTCATTTGCAGAGCAGGAGGGGACAGTCTTGTGAGGGGATCAGTCTTGAATTCACAATTGTCTGCTTTAAGTGTGACCATGAGTTCATGCTAAGCGAAGAACTTGTCTCGAAGAAACGGTTGAAGATGCACACTTCGCAATGAGTTGCCAGTCTTGTGAGGGGCCAGTCTTGTGTGGAGTCGGTCTAGCGAGGGGTCAGTTTTCTTGTGAGGGGACAGTCTTACCGAGGATGGATTTTAATATCGACCTAAGTTCGACTTCGGAAATTGAATCACTCACATATGGAAGTGTGCTGGTTGCCTCCGGAAACAGCAAACTCACCACATCATCGATGCTGAGGTCAGATTCAGATGCTTGTCGATGTTTATCCTTCTGAGAGGAGCTGGATTCGGTTTCAGTCTTGCATTAGTAGCGGGGTCCCTGGGAGGCTGCTCGTTAATTCGAGGTGACAGGTTGCTGTACTGCAGTGGCTAAGTCTACCCACTCCAACATATATCGATCTGGGATGGTGGCCTTCTAGGTATACAGATCCGATTTAGATGGCGCACAGTTTGTCGCATGCAGGGGTGATTTGTCTCGACATATTGCATCAGCTACCACGTCGTCAGGCGAGCACGAAAGTTTGGTGTCTTCGCGCATGTAAAAAACACAACACTTGCCATAGCCTGGGGTACAGTCGATCACATGCAGGCAAAGCACGAACAAGTCAGGATTCCCAGCACGGATACAGTGCAATTTACCATCGCACACCTCTTCATACTCCTTGAGCTTGCTACCGGACCAGTAACTGTAGGCAACGCAACATAGTCCAGGTTTTTTCGTAATGATACGTACTTGCAGGATGGAAGCCAGCAATGTTGTTTTCCTGTCGTGAACTGGATGCTCGTCGACGAAGCGGGGTCGTTTTTATATAGGACTGGTGACAAAATGGTGCCTGGTGACGCCACCACCTAATTGTAAATCGGCAATGACGTCGTTTCACGATCTCGGCAAGCAGTAAAAGGAACATTGAGACAGTCTCACTTAAGGTAACGAAACATTTACTTTTACTACAGGTAATTTCACCTTCCACGTTCACGCTGTCTATGTCGTCGTCGTTGAACGATGTACACACGTTCTCAGATCCATGCCAATGTCTGTCAATTAAATACATATTACAGAGCATGTAACCATTTCATTTATATACCCCATTGGCGAGAAACAATATTTGATACCTCGATTTAGCACTATGTAACAATTCTTTTCTGTACACATATCACGAATGTGATACAGGGCGTGTCGAATTGCAGCATCCCCCCGCCCCTGTCCTTACTACGATGCTTTTAGTACCATAAACAATTACAGCTGTTGGTTATAGCGTCCGCCAAGAGGGAACTGCAAAGATGATCATAGCACTCGTCATCTTCACATAGGAAGCTTGATAAAAGCTGGGAGGTGTCTTGTGGCGAATATATATTTTACCTGAGCCTAAAATAATATTCCCATTGCACATTTCAAAATAAGTCAATCTGCGAATCTCACCACACTCATCTTTAAAACAGATGCTACTTTCTACACAGTGTTGGCTTCTATAGACATAACTATACTGTGAATTATGATAGAACATGCTGTGGTCGACATCTTCCACTGGCCGAGGATCTGGAAGCAGGTCGATTTCCTCTCCTTTAGATCCGCGTTGGTCATCGACTTCGAACTGGTACCTACTGGCTGTGGGGAAAGTATCCATGGGAATGGTAAACTCCTTGCATCCATCGCATATGCAGACTGGAATACATGCTTGCTGACGAGGTCGAGAACTGGCGATCGGGCTGACTGCCATTTCTTAAATGGCCAAAGATTTTTCAATATGGCTGCCAGCTCACAACTTCGTTGTTAGATAGGCATCACACATGATTGGTAATTACAACGTCTGCCATACTATCTTCCGATGGTCAAGGATGGCGGTGTGCTGGTCCCCATTACATTGCACCATTCATCTAATTGTATCATGGTGACCGTCTGTCTTTAGCTCGTAACTGATTGTTCGTGCACCCCAAACTTGACTCCATTGTTTTTCTTCTGCACATGATATCAATTGACTTGTAGTGAGAGTCATCGATGCCTATAGCAAAATTCGCCTGGGCCAGACCGGTCAAGAATGCAGGCATTGTCACCGAGGCAATGGGTTTGTAAATGTACGACATGGGAGCTCTCTGGTGGTAGATGAAAAAAAACTAGCACACACACTACGTTGCCCATTTCTGGAAAAGGAAAAAAGGTGTTGAAGGTGCAATTTCGTGGGCAATCTGCAGATATGATTGATTGGTATGGATGGAGTGATAATTTGTTATGTAAATACAATGCATTATTAGGGCCGTGAGGAGGATGGCAAAGGGATGAAAATGCAGTGGTGAGAAGGGAAGAGGGTCTAATGTTATATGTTATGCAATTTTTAAGAAATTTTTTTGATTTTCTCGATTTTTTAATGTTGGTGAGGCGGGTGGGAGTAATTGATGGTTACAATGTGTGTGAGGTTAATGTTGTGTGGTCAGAGTTAGTAACTAATTATTTTCGTAGTTTTTACCTTTTTTTTTGGTCTTTTTATTTTTAGGTCATTAGGGTTATAACAAGGTTACCAGAATGTGTGACATGTAATAAGTCAGTGATGTAATATCTTTCTAAACTATGATGCCTGGCACATATAGGAAGTGTTAGAAGCGGCACTGTCACAAACCCTACCATCCCGCCAGCGTAAACCGTGTAGGGCCTTCCAGACGACATGTATCGCCCATTTATGCATACAGAGGTCAAGCCGAGATGTAGTAGCACATGCAGGCCATTACATGTGTCGCTGCAGCGCATGCCTCCTCCCACTCCCTCCCACCACCCTAGCAGGTCCAGTGAAATTTGTAAACACCGAGAAATGACAAGATAGTAGGGCGATTTCCGCCACAAGAGACGTTAAAACACATGCTGGAGGAACACGCCTGAGAAAATGGCTGACAAGCTTAAAATTGTGCCTAGAGCACTCCTCCCCCCTTAGCTAACCATGGGGCAACTGGGACATGCGCCGCAAAAGGAGAGCTGACAGGGTAAGTTTCAGGGTGCAGACCACTTCCTTCCCCCCAACCTTCAAGAACCATGGCGCGTGTATGAAGTATGCTATGGACTGCACCTTCCTCCCACCTCCCTCCCCTCCCCAACAAGGGAGACATGTGTAGGAAACGAGGGAGAGAGTCAAGAGAGGTTATAAGCGAATTTACAAGAGAAGAGGGAAGCAGTTCGTTATCACAGTACAGAGAGGATCAGTAGATCAGTTGAAGGAGAGTTGATCAGTTGGACAGTTTTGTTCACCGGGCCGAGAGAAACCATTGGTCAGTCATATCGGGGCAGTCGGAAGATGCGATACTCCACGCCGAGAGAGTAAGTCAGTGCAACAGACACCAAGTCTGTGATATCGGAACACGGCCACGTCCGTTAGCCGCATCAGTCAGACACAACATTAAGGGGTCAGTATCGGGATGCGAAATGCAGGGCAGAATCATAGACAGTTACCAGAGTTATGTCGGAAGAGTGGTTTCACCACACCGGGATGCGAGTCAGTCAGTCACCAGTCACCAGTCAGTCAGTTACAATTACGCACCGAGAAGGCAGAGTCGAGTGGTGATCTTCAATGAGAAGTGCCATGTCGAGCTAGTGGGATTAGTCCTGTGCATCCCCGCGCCGAGGGCCAGGGTGGGGGCCCGCCCAGATTCGCTTTGCCGGGGTGTGGCAGGGAGGTAACTGTCAGTTACAACCCTACACCGAGAACGGAGCAAGTGGTGAGCTTCAACAAGAAGCACCACATCGAGAGGAAGTCAGCTGAGTGCAACACACCAATAACAGCCAGTCCGAGGGCCTATAACATGGGCCATCCAGCTCACGAGATCTCATCAGCTGCCAGAATGTATCCGGGCCATCCAGCTCACCACATCTCAATTGCTGGAACAACTACCCCGCAACTGCAACAAGTACAGATAAGTAACAATGGCGTCACTCAAGGACGTGTCCTGTCACCGAATGCCCCCAAAGCATCGGAAACGTTAGCCAGAACATTGTAACCAGCCCTTCAGGCTGAGAACTCGCAGGGCGTTAAAGTATTAGTAAATTCCCGGCACAAGGTGCCGGGAAAGTATGTATAAACTCGCGGAAAAGTTCCGGGAATGTACGAATAAATTCCCGGGCAAATAAACACGTTAAAACCACAAAACCCTAAGTCGTGATGAAGTCATTGTTTGATAACCTCAACATTCAAGGCACCTTAAAGTCAGTGCCATTTATCGTTAACTGTATACCCTACGAACCATTCTGTACATCACAGGTGGGGAGTAGCGTCAACTATATTAGTTTCTTTCGATTTTTAGATATTGCATGTTCGCTGTCATTAGAGTCAAGATCAAGGTCACCAGAAACCAGCATGGGTGTCTGAGTCAGGGATGTGTTATGTTCCTAATCTTTTATTAGTTTCTTCAGATTTTTACAAATTTTTATTAAATTTATTTAAACTTTTTTTTATGATTGGGAAAGTATTGGTGTTGATATGGTTTCGGCAAGGGGAGGGTGGTGGGATAAGTGTGAGGTTATTGTGTTATGTTCCCCAATTTTTAGAATATATATATTTTTTTTTTTTGCAATTTTTCTCGATATTTTTTACTCTTATGATTGGGAGGGGGTGGAGAGGTGGTGGGGTGAGGGTGGCGGGATGAGTGTGAGTTTAACGTTATATGTGTTTCGATTATTTTAACCTTTTTTCAATTCTTTTTTTTTGTGAATTTTTATAATCATTGCCAGGAGCCGGTACGGGGAGGAGTAGTGGTGGGGGTGGAAGGGAGTGAGGTGAGGTTTGATGTGATTGATCGTGGGGTTAAGTAGGGTAACATAATGTTTCTCAATTTATAGATTTTTTTTTAAATTTTTTGCAATTTTTTAATATTAAATTTTTGTTCAAGTGTATTTAAGGTCACGAGAACAAGGCCATGGTCAAGGTCACCAAGATCCAATATGGTAGTCGGGTGCCATCACAACATGGCCTCCCCAGACCTCCAGCCGCCTGTGATGACATCGCAATCGAGTAATCCGGAATCCGATAGATGATAGCTACGACCGGTTTCCCCAAACCTGTCTACTTTTACTCGTTCTGTAGTTTTTTGTAATCTGTTGTACAAATTGTCGGGCCAACGCAAGTGCGCCATGTGAGAGAAAAATAAAATTTACTACATTTTAGCTAACTTTATTGGTTACCACCGAAATAAACTAAATAATGGTGTGATTTTAAGCATTTTTTTTTTGTGGCTGCGCATATCAAGCTTGCATTTCTTTGGCTCGTTATTTGCACCAAATCACAAACGTACTGTAGATCAGTTGCTTACACTGAGTTAAAAGTTGGCCAGCTCTGTCTGCACTACTCATATTCTGCAGAATGTAGTAGGACTTTTTTACTGTGGAAATAAAATCATTTTCATTAATTTCACTGTATACATGATTCGAAACAATACTTCGTAGACCATAAAATGGAAGGTTCGTACAACTAACGATGACCATGTTTATTGAAACCACATAAATTAAATTCGTCATTAAACTTAGAAACTTGTCTACAAGTAGCTTGGATAAAATGTTATACTCAACAAATCAATATATTAGTACAAAATATGCGTTAATTTTTTTACATTAAATTATATTTGTATATATAATGTATATTGTATTTATTATACTGGCACAATGTGTAATAACTCATTGTATCACGCACTCTGTTCAAATATATCATATAAACTGGTGAATTTTTTTTCTTCTGAATAGGGTGTATTTTCAAGATTTACATTTTCCTATTTATTTTTAAATTGCCATTATATTTTAATATATTCGAGAAGATTGAAAAATTTTTTTTACAGTGAAGTATCTATTTTACCAATAAACATTTCAGTTACTGCGTGCCAAGAAAGTTTACTTTGTTTGCTTACTAATTACATGAATTCAGTTGAGTTTCCTGTTTTCCTTTGCTAATTTTTTTAATTTCCGTGCACTTCCTTTTAAGGAGTTTCCATGTGATTGGTGGAAAAAACCTGCAGTAAGGCTCATGACAGTTCTCCATATAAGTTTTGTGTTATGAAGTACTAATATGACATTTCTAGCGACCCGGCCAGGCTTCACCCGGGTACAAATTAGTTTTTACAGCGATACACTAATAAAAAATTAGGAAAAGACGATTACAATATTATATGATAGTAAATTACTATCATATATAAAATACATACACACACGTCACGGCTGTCTCCCAGAGGGGTAGGCAGAGATTATGGACCTCCATTTACCACGATCCTGACATACCTACCTCACTCGCTTTATCCACATTCATACATCTCTAATATAACAATATTATATGATAGTGGTTTAGAAAATTTCTTTGTATACAACATTAATCGTTTTGCCTCCGACCGCCAGCACAAAAATATTTCTGTTTGACGTGACACGCGAAAGGGCTACGTATAGTTGTCCGTGCGAAAAACATGCTCCACTCAAATTCACTCCAACCATATTAAGTGTTTGACCCTGTTCCTTATTTATTGTCAAACCAAAATAAACCCTTATTGGAAATAGGACTCTTTTAAAATTAAAAGGAAACTCCGAGGGAATCATTGGTATTATAGGTATTAAAACATTTTCTCCTGTATCGCAGCCAGTTAGAATAGTACCTTCAATGAGATAACTTTTTAAACTTTTTATTTGTAATTGAGTCCCGTTGCATAATTTCGGTGGATTTATATTTTTGCAATAAAATTATGGGAGCTCCAAACTTTAAAAATCAGTTTGTGTGGTGGCATGCCAGAAGGATTCAATGAATTAAGAAATTTTGTGGGATAGTACACAGCTTCTTCACTGTCGAGTACTGTATCTACTAAGTAATAGGCTTGTGTTTGCGCATTGAATTTTGCGAGCAACTATTCATTAATTTTTTCGACTTGTTCATAAGTAGGCGATAATATCGCTCTTTCTTTGAAACACGAAAATGTCTTATTTGAAAGGTCGTGTATTTCAGGGTATACATTATCTATCAGTTGTTGGTGGTCGGTGACTAAAACACATATATCACTATTCAGAGAAATATTTCCACAATCCATTGGAAGCTCTCCATTTCCACTGTTTTGAGTGCTAGTTTTGTTACGTTGGGTCAAAGATGCGATCTTTTCAATGATGCATTGACTTCATCAGCTCTAGTTCCTCTCGCCACAACCGGCAATATTTGACGAAATTCTCCTGAGAATAAAACCGTGCAACCACCCATAGGTGTATTTGTATTTCTTAATTCACGCATGGTCCTGAAAAGCACGTTTTATTAATTGCTTAACCGAATACACATAAAGGAACTTTTAGTTACCTAAACAAACAACAAATACCTAGAAAATGTACGACCAAGGCGCGATAAAAAGCGACACAACAAAACGTCTGCCTTCACGCGAGTCTCGCCTGGTCTGCCTGCCGCGCTCGCCTCGTACATCTTCCCCCCTTGCACCACACTCGTCGGCGCATCATCACACCCCGCGCCACTGCACCCACCCGCGCATAGGTTCGTGCGCACGTGTCTCGATTTTAGAAATTACTTTTTTACAAAACGTTTCATAACTTTTAAAGTATACTTTAAAAGCTATGAAACGTTTAGTAAAAAAGTGGTTTCTAAAATCGAGACACGCGCGCACGGGCCTATGCACGGGTGGGTGCAGAGGCGCGGGGTGTGATGATGCGCTGACGAGTGTGGTGCAAGGGGGGAAGATGTACATTATACTAGTATAGAACATTTGCTATTCTGGCTTGGAAATCTTACCATACATTTGTATTGTAATGTTTACATTTGTGCATAGAACAATCTATATACATATATTGGAATGTTGCAAGACTTCTGTAGTGTAAATTTCCCATACATTTATATGTTAATAACTTCCAATACCTGTTTAGGAATAATTTTTTTTACAGTGTACGCTTTTCTTTAGTGTCCACTACAGAGGGCTGGGGCATGAAAGCCAATGTCCACACAATCCCCTGAAGGAGAATAAGCAAGTGTGTCACCAATGCGGTGGTGCAATAAGTAGAAAAGACGATTTTCAGAAAATTATCGGAACCTGCATGGACAGTGTTCAGCAGGGAATAACGACCCAGTGTATATTTGGTAGTGTGAGATTCATATAGTTAGGTACAGCCCGAAGGCACGAGGTAGGCAGCCGGCATAACCAAAAAAAAAGAATTTATATCTAACTAATACAGTAGAAAGTTCACCGGGGTAGAACATCTAATGACTGATGTGAAGAAGTGTAATGGCCCTGCTGCTCCTTCCCTCACGAAGCACCCACGACTTGCTGTGCCACGACTTGCTGATCTACCTGTAGAAACCCCAGCCCGACCATAAATCGTTGCCAGGGGTGGAAGTCTAACAGCTCACGGATTCGTGGAAACGGAGACGGCATTCGGAGCAAATTTTAAGAAGTAAGCGATGGAAAAAACGAGCGGGCAGCCGTAAGACATTTGCACATATTTGGCTAACTTCGAACAAAATTTAATCAATCTTCTTAAAGAGGAAGTTTAGGAGCACCGCGAAATTCAATTTAGGGCTTAATTTTTGTATGGACTGTATCTATTTAAAACCAGAGCCATACGATGAGGAAGAGGACAAATGTGTTTTTCAGACGGAAAGAGTGCTAATTTACAATGGGGCGGGGTTATCGAAGATTCCGTGGTGGCTAGCAACGAGAAAATATGCAACGAGAAACATATGTATGTACAAGGAAAGGGGTCGGGCAGGACTTTGTCGGCAGTCAACCATATAAAGCTCCAGTAGTATGGTTTGGTACGTCCTGGAATAACGGCTGCTGGCTGAGGTGCTGATATGGCGTTCGCCATGCTTAAAATTTCCGATTTCCCCCTCAAAATTGCCCGTTTGGCGTACTAAAATGCCTGTTTCGTCCCCGAAATTTCACTTTCCTCTCCACACCCCTCACTATACATTCCAAAAATTTGTGGAAGAAAATACTTGCTGCTCAGTGTGGCTGAGAGACTGCTCAATGTGGCTTAATATCTGCAAAAGTTGTTAAAACGTTAGCGACACTAAGGAGTCGATAGGATTAAATTATTTAAAAAATGTATTTTTAAATTCATATTTACTATATAATTTTACAATTTAAAGGCATAAGTTTACAGCATTATCCAACGTGTAACTAAAAACAACCGACAAACTCCGGCAGGTTATTCCTGAGGGAAATATAAGACGAAAGTGTATGTACCACTTTTCATTAAATTGATTACTAAGGCCTCAAAAACAGAGTTTTAAAATGATTTTTGCTACAGATATCAGGAACTGCTTGAGATTAAGCAACATGTCAGTGAATAGTGTTTTGTAGAATGGAAATTTTACACCTGTAAAAATACTGTTATTAATATCATCCCCATTCATTAGGAAAACATGGGAACTTATTCGTAACAATACAGAGGGTGGCAACCCTTATTTGACAGAGAAAGCGGGATGATATTACAAACCGTATTTGCACAGGTGTAAGATTTCCTTTCTACAAATCACTATTCACCGATTCCTTGCTTAATCTCAAGTTGTTCATGATATTTGTAACATGAAACATTTTATAACTTTTTTTTTTGAGAACGCATATCTCCCTTATCCCAATTTAATGAAAAGTGGTACATACATTTTTGTCTTATATTTTGGTCAGGAAGAACATGCTAGAGCTTATCAGTAGGAGCCATGTGCGTCTACGGGTTCACTTCTTAAAAAATAAAAAATTAGCCTTTTTTTTTACTAAAATTGCGAATTTTTATTTTTTTTAATCAAAAATTCAAATTTTTCATCAAAAGTGTTAAATTTTTTCATCCAAAATCCCATCCTTTCATCAAAATTACTTTTTAAACAAAATTTAACAACAATTCGTGCCAATCTGCATTCCAAACTATTTTAAAAATTTCTTCGCATAGAAAATGTGGCAAAAAGTGAAATCAATTTTGCCCCAAATTTATTAAAATTCTCATCAAAAAAGTGAGCCAGATATCTAGTCTGTAAAATATTTTAGCACAGATGTCATCTAGAAAAATATTTTGCTTTTAAAAAATTATGTATAAGGCAAGACCACGATGAAGAACAATATCACAATGATAAATACAGAAAATAAATGTACCTAAGGTAAAGAGGCAAAAAATATAGAGGAGTTCAGTAAACAATTAGATAAATGTAGATCGAGTTGTAAAAAATGTTGTAATGAACAAAGGCGTACATATGATCAAAATAGGAAAAAAAATATCGAAAATAATGTATTAGGTTCTAGCAAAGAAACTGTGAAATAAATCATCAAAATATAAGGAAATCAAACATTTATAATTATTTAGTGAATATGAAAGAGCAAAGGGTAATTTGCTTGTGTCACTGTAGAATATGTGAATATGAAAACAAGAGAAAATGGAGAAAGAAAAAGTATAATTAATAAGTACAAATCACATTCAATATATAATTATATAACAAGATCAAATACAGTGAATTAACTGGGATGAAGTGGCATAAAAGTGGCACAAAAATTATATAATTAATAATATTTGAATAAATAATATTAATGATATAATATTAATTTATAAAAATATATTGAACTATAAGTCTTCGAACTACATTAAAGAGTTTACTAAAATAATATTAATTATAGATGTTATTAAAATTTTAATCAGAACAATTTTTATGTAATGTTGAAAATTACATTTATCAATAAAAATATTTTACTGTTTTATTCCATATGCAATCCAATTATAATTCAAATTTATCAGATTGAATTTGATATCTTCTTGGTTAAATCACTATAAACTTACTATCTAAATCAACAAAAATCATATACAAATTAACAATACATTTTATATCAATATTTGTAATGGCAAAAAACATCCAGGTTTCAATTTACACAATTTTAAAAAAATTCTATTATGTTGATGTTTTTAAGTTTATTAAAAATTTGTATCTGGCTCATTTAATACAAATATTACTTGAAAAAAACATTAGAATGAATCATTTATGAATTTATCTAAACATATGCATACAATTATCAATACATTTTGCTGATTCATCAACTTTTTCCATTTAATAACATAAAAAGTATGCTACTTTTGGAGTATGAATTATTTTACATATTTAAGTTGTAAACTACTAGATATAATATTAAAAATAATATATTTTTTTACTAGACCAACAGCTATAAAAACAATATTTTCAGCAAATTCTTCATTCTTTTAACAATATAAAAACTGTATAACTTCTGTAATCTTTTCTTGAATTGATCATAAGTAAGATGTCTTTGACTGATCAATATAATATTCTATGTTGTATGCTCAGGAACATTTCTATTAAACACAAATTTTGATATTTGTTTTATCTATTTGCTATAATTTGATTTGCTATAATTACTGTGATATATATTTCTTTCTATATATATATATATTAGTTTTATAGTAAAATAATAATAATTATTAAAGTCACCATCAGTATTAAAATATGGTATAATAAAGTTCATTGTTTTTATAATTCGTAGTAGTTTTTGTTTCAGAATTTCTAAATCATAATACGCTAGATACTTTTTATGAAAAAAAAAAAGAAAAAAAAACATAGAAATTTAATATTCCAATTTCCATTAGGAAAAAATCAAATTCTTCCATTTATAACATTAATATTTCTCACGTCACAATGACCAAACATAGCAGCATGAACTTACTGTTCAGCACTATATTTTCTATTAGTTTAAAAACCATCGATGACATATTCAGACATATCAAATTGTAGATAGTAAATTGATCCTTTATATCAAAATAAATGTTTTTTTTTTTAAAGAACATCTTTCTCTAAACATTGCCAATAATTAAATCTAATATGTGATATTGGATTATAATTTTTTTTTAAAGCATGGTTGTATATTGTTAGTATTCTACAATTAGCCACATAATCACTAATCATAGAATAACATTTTTTCCTGGATCACCATAACTTTTATCCCATGGTCCATCAACTTTTATAGTTTCATATACAAATAAACAATTATAATTAAATGAATTCCTAAAAAAAATCCAAACAAATATCGCAATGGATAATTAATCTCATTTGATGTATCTGAACCAATACGTTTTACTGGATATTTATTATCAGCACCAATCATTTATAAACAATATATTTCTTATAGTGCGCTAACCAAAGCACACCTTATAGTAGAAATAATACCAAGATTATCTATTGCCTTAATTATTTGTACATGTTATGAAATGGCTACTCGAGAATAATTATACGGGGAAACATTCCTGCAAACATAAATACTATCTTCCCTGCCATAATAACCAACACTATCTCTATTTGATAATCTAAATTGTTCATAAACATATGCATAACTTAGGAAAGAAAATCCATCACCAATATTATAATCAAATTAGATTCTATTATTATAAATATTTAAATTATTTTTAATTTGACCTGTTGGATAAATTGTTTGCCTCATAAAATTTTCAATATTTTCTAAACTCATTTAGTTAGTAATTAAACTTTATATATAAATAAAAGAATTAAAACTCGAGAAAAACACAAATCTAGTATTAAATTAGTCATTGAAAAATTTGAAATAAAAAAAACACATAATGCCGAGTATGAAAGAAATAAAAATAAATAAATTACCTTTAATGCTTGAATTACAAAATATTGGTAAATAAAAATCGAAGAGGTAGTTGAAAAAAATAATAATTAAATAGCAAATTCAGTTCAAGTTGCTGTTAAAAATTTTAACTATCCACCAACCTCAGACGAAACTTTATTACAAAATAATTTATTTATTGATGATGATGGACACAATCAAAATGTTTCATCTATATCTGGGATCGAGCCATTAACAACTAATATCGGTAAATATATTTCTCAAAATATTAATGTTATTAATAAAGAATATGTGTTGAGAGGAGTGACTGAATGAAGAGAAATGGGCGGCTCTTAACAGCGGATGAGCATTGAGCAGCGTCGGAAAGAAAGGGCGGGGGAGAAAACTGAGAAAATCCGCCGACCAGCGGCATTGTCCGGCACGATTTCCACATACAAAAATCCGGTAGCAGCCGGGCCAGTGATTGGACCCAGTTCGCCGTGGTGGGAGGTGAGCAGGTTAACAGCTTAGCCACCGCAGCCCTGTTGAAGATGTAACTGAATGGTAATGTGATCAAGGAAATAGATAATATGCCTGGTTGAATGGATGCATATAAAATGCTTAAATCTCACTGACTAAATATGCAAGTATGGTTTTATATAGAGCAGTAGGTAGGCAAAGTATATACACAAGATGCCACTGTAAAAATAACTTCAGTTTTTTAATGAATATGATGCAAGCCGCCAATGATTGTACACAGTCTACTATAGAGTTTATCTCTGTGGATGAACCTTCACCCACTGCTGGAAAATGATATGGTAAACAGTGTTGATGCTGTGGAAAGATCTTCAGCAAAAGCTGCCATGCTCGGTGACATGTGAGAACTACCTGTAGGAAGAGTCCTCCTTTTCGCGCAATGAAGCATTACGACACTGGTACCATGCAGTTTATGCAAGGCGATACATTGAAGGAACGCATCGAGATCTGCAAGGGTTCTTCTACTGGAAGCCAGCAAGTGATGTCTCCAATACCTCCCTCTACGTCTATGGGTACCGTTTCCGCAGACTATTATGATCGGACAGTTAATGATAATGACGGAATGAGAGACCTACGAGGCATGATTGAGTTGGCATGTGTGGAATGTACAATTGCAAGGCATTCGCGTGAAGTCGACTAACTTCAAAATAAATAGTTTTCGGCAATACTGATGATGTCCACGTGACTCCTACAAAGAAAAGTAAACTTGATATTGAGGATGAAACAGGATGTGAAGATTATCATGAAAACAGCATTAATGATAATGGCTATGAAGACAGTATTGATGAAGTATCTGATGAGAGAAATGATAATTCCCTTGACATTCCCACACATCTCACCAACGAGTGTGCTTCGACAAGTGTTGCGAAGAAGGCAGAAGTTGTCAAGAACGCTCTTTACATATTTGCTGAAGGCCCCAATGATATTGTTGATACTCAGATACTTCGTTTATCTGCTAAAATGCGGGGATGTCCCACGCATTGTTTAGATGTCTTCAATCATTAGTAAACTGAAGGAACGGAGATATATCGCATGATGTGGTGAACAGATTTCTTCTAAAATTGTAATGCCTAAATAATAATAAAATAATATTATAGAATAATTGTTTTTCTCTTTATTTTGTTGTCTCATATCCTTTTCTCCCCACAACTTTAAAGTGGTGCTATGTGTACTCGACTATTAACAGAAAAATCTGCATTGTAGAATGATAATTAAGACTTTAGTATGAGCATGTATGATGGATAGTTGACTGCACACAAAATGTTAATTCAGTCAATATGTATAAATTTTGGAGATGGCGAATGAATGTACAAATCGAAGGATTCATCGAAGGAAAGAACGAGGGATTGGCTTGGATCGAAGGATTAGTGAGGATTGATGAGGATTGCGAAGGAATGATGTATGAGAAGAGCACGAGCCCTCGTACATTCCAAGTCTCAATGGCCTGTTGGTTCGTAAACCATAGACAACTATGCTTTTAAAAGTGTTGGTACATGCGGATCCATAACATGATTATGTCATACTTGTGCAGAGAGTTGTTACTCATATGATGGGCTTGGATTTGTCACATATATATACATTTAAATAATCTATACTTATGTCAACAAAACAGACGAGGCAGAGAATAATTTGCAGATTCCGACATTGTGTAATAATTAGAATCCAAGAGAGGAGACAGGAAATGAAATTGATTGAACTTTTTGCATGCTTCCGCTAAACCCTATGTACAATTTCGGTACGAATTAACAAAAAATACTTCAATGTTTTATATTAAAGAAAAGAATTTTAATGGAATAATAAATACACATTTTTGATTTGACCTACCCTATTCCTATAAAGATTAATATGTCTATCAGAAACATACATATTTGCATGAAGCTAGAAATGATACTTGCAAACTGAATTTCACGAACCTACCTCCTAAGAGTTCGCAAATTATATTCGCCTACCTAAATGCCTCTACATATTCACTTGCTTACAGACACCTTTCGAAAAAATTTTGCCTGCTGCATAATAATTTAAAAAGTATATATATAAACAAACAATGTGATCATAGGCACCACAAATGACTCAGACCCAGACTGAAAATAACGAAATGTTTTTAATACAACATATTCCTTTAAAAAGTTTTCAAAATGGTGAATAGGATAATTTCAAACAGATAATATCTCCAAAAAATGTGGCCATAAACCATATATGCAATGATTGAAAAAATATAAAACAAAATGTTTAATTAATAAATTAAAATTTTCTGTAATTGTATGAGGGAATGACAGCCTCTCTGTTTGATGGCTAATGTATCAGATTGTAAGAAAATTGTTCTATTGTTGCTGAAGTAGCTAAGTGCTTAGAATACCCGACTCCTGTTCGAGAGGATGGGGATTGAAATCCCCATCCCTCCATATTTTTCTTTATTCTACCAAGTGTCATGTGAATGTGTAAAATTTACATAATTTAACTTTCATAAACCGATTTTGCATTAAAGATTCATTTTAAATACATTTAATTGGTTTTTTTTTTAAGATTTGAGCATTTTTAAATGATAAATAAAATAAATTTAAATAAAATAATTCTAATTCTTTATAAATGAATCAATTCCTAGATGTCTGATTTTTTTTCGATTTTTTTTACAAGTTCAGCTGCCCTGCCTGTACATGCNTAAGATTTGAGCATTTTTAAATGATAAATAAAATAAATTTAAATAAAATAATTCTAATTCTCTATAAATGAATCAATTCCTAGATGTCTGATTTTTTTTCGATTTTTTTTACAAGTTCAGCTGCCCTGCCTGTACATGCATGCTCGTAAACTCAACTCCAGTAACCTACATGATTAAAAAATTTAATAAAAAATGTGTTTTATTTCTAAGGTACATCTTTTCATAGTATTAAAAAAAATACTTCAAAAATACTTGAAGAGAAAAAAATTTACTTGAAAAGAAATACTTAAAAAGAAATATATACTTAAAAAAGAATTATGACTATGAAAAAAAAATAATATTGCTAGTCTATAAGTGTCTCGGGTAGTAAAAAAATATATAGCAAATTATTACTATTCATTAGAATAATCACACCAAAATATTTAATTGGTCGTCCCTTCCTCTCCTCCACTTACACTAGCTATTACGTCTATTAAACATTTGTACCTACAGATGACATGGTAGCCGAGAGGTCTAAGGCATCTGCATGCCAACCCAGTGCCCCTAGTGGATAACACTAGAACCATGAGCGATAGCGACACCAGCGCCCCTGGCAGGAGATGAAGGACAAATGGAAGCCAGTTTACGGGGTCGAGCGAAGCTGAGTAATAGGGTAGCACACACTAGAGCAATAAACATTACCGAGATCGGTGGTGCACTCTAGTAGACGACGAGAGAACTACATCATGCGACAGATGGGAAGTTTAGTAATTGGAAAACAAAATGGTATATCTGGAAACTAGATGGTTGCTGGAAACAAAACGGCATCTGGAAACTAGATGGTGGTTGGAAACAAAATGGCTGCTGGAAACAATGTGGCAGACAGAAACAAGTTGGTGGAATCCAAAATGGCACAGATTTGCAGCTCCGCACCCCCCACTTCTTGCTATTGGAGCCACCAAATCCATCTACTCATATTATAATGATAATATAAATAAAATTTTTATTTAGTTATACGTGTTCGTGTATTTGATAGAAGTACTACATTTATTTTCAAAATAATACAATATTTACAACATAATTTCTCTATTATTGATTGACAGATTTATTCGGGAAGCTATTAATCAGCTGTTGGGATAAATTTTACTTCAATTGTTTTAACATAAAGCATATCTTCTGCTGCACTTCCAGTGTATTATTTGAATGTCTTATTCCTAATAATATGTTTTGAGTGACACTAAGTTTAAGATAATTTTGTTTAGCCTATTGTTTAGTTGTAGCAATATAAATATTTTTACCTTTTTTTATATTTTCCCTTTATTTAATTATAGTTTTTTAATTTTAAAACTTTATATTTTTCTGTATAAATTTTCTTTTCTTATTCTTGTTACTCTGTTTATATTATTCCTTGAAATACTATTGCCATTGTTTTTTTTATTTGGATTTAATAATCTTTTATTTTATTATAATAATCATAATAATAACAAAATAAAAATAATAATCAAATTAATATCTATACATTTCCTTTAAAGTAGTAAAATAATTTTATATTTAATTTGCTACTTTAGTAAGAAGAGAAACTTTTTTTTTTTTAAGTTTCTAACAGATAAGAGAAAGTGTTTGAGTAAAATTATTGTGATGTATTGTTTTTAATTCATGTCTAATATATTCTCAATCTAAAGCTAGAAGATTATCATGTTCTATTTCAATGTATTTTAAATTATAATTATTTAAAAATATTATCAAAGCTCTTTTAAAATTATTTGCATTTGCAGGGGGGCTGAAATTCCATAATGAATAAAGCATAAAATATCATTATTAACACATTTTTATAATAAATAAATGATTCCAAATATTTTGAAAAGAACTTCCCAAATTTATTTTGTAATTACTCTTGGTCATAAATTCAAAATTATTTCATTGTTTATCAGCTACATTGACATTACCAAATTGGTTTTTCAGCTGCAGAATCGACTCCAATTGTTACCAAACAATTTGACGAACGCAATCCAAACCGTAACAGTGGACATGCTGATAAGAGCGGGGAACGAGTTTGATTATCGCGTAGATGTCGTTCGGGTCGCTCGTGGTGGTCACATTGAACATTTATGAAGATATGGTAAACTAACTTCACAGTTCCACGTTTCATTTGATTGGTCAACCAAGGTTGTTGGTTGTTTGATTTTGTTATTGTAGACCTACAAATTTGGGGTATTATTTTATACTCATTGGTATATTATATCTGGAGTATTACTATCGTGAATAAATTTTAAATCATAAGCTTCTCTCAAATTTTTAATGCTAAACCTGTTAGTTTAATAATCGTATTATTCCTTAATGCAAAATGCCATGTAATATTAATTCTTATTCCATTTTGTTGAAGATGAATATCGACCATATAAAACATCCTAAATATCTCATCTTGGTTTATGTATTAATTTTAATGTTTTGTCGTGTATTGCTTTTTGAGTAGAAGCCTCGCTGACCCCCTTCGCAAGCACCTACCAGTTGACACGTGTCACGAGGCACGTGGACAGCCAGAACGGATCGCAGTTACACGTGTCAAGCTTGTGCCGAGTAAGAGCTGGCATATCGCCGGAGCACCCGGAAAGTGCTACGCACATACGTAGGAAAGCGGGAGAAATCGCAGAGCCAAGCAAGAGCACCTCTAGCTTCACGCCTGAGAAAACGGCTGACCAATTGAAAGTGGGGGCCACGAATACTCCTCACCCCTACCACCCTTGTAGCCAAACCGCGGAAAAATATGCTGAGATGGTAAATTCAAGGGGCAGATCACCACTTCTCCCGCCCCCGAACCTTCACGAACCATGGCACGTGGCTGAATGGCTTTGTACTGAAGGCAACCACCTCCCCCCTTCCCCCAATAAGAGAGACACGTGCCGAGACTTAGGTAGGGAAGCTGGAGAGCACATCAGGCGCAAGAACAAATAAAGCCGATGGTTTGCCGACGCGTGAGCATGCCACGTATAATTGACCATGAGAAAAACATGCATTTTCTAGATTCAGACCACAAACACTCAAGGATTGGCCTTGAGATTTCTTAATCGTCATGGCGAATGCAAGACGAATCGGAAATTGAAGTCGTTTAAACTCAAAGGGCATATCGGTTGGGATCATAGGAATCCTCGGAATGAGAACTTCCTCATCTTTGAATTTTCCTTTGAGTATCGTCGCGTGAATCAAATTGGACATCAGTTTTCTTATCACCAAACGCGTTCCAATGCATAGTCTTGGTTGGTTTAGATTTCGAAGTATTATTACTACCGAGCCAACCTTCAGTTGTAAATTGTGCGGTGGCAAGCCAGGCTCATCCAAGGAGTTTAAAAATTCAGTTTGATAGTTGGTGGCTTCGTCTTCGTTTATTACACAGTCAATAGATTTAAATGAATGCAGATTACCGACGATTTGATTCTGAATGACTATATTTAAGTCATCCACATCTTTGTTCTTAGCCGCCAAAATTGCTCTCTCACTCAACCATTTGTTATTTTTTGCGATTAGCAATGATGTTCGGGAACACTTTCTTGATGAGCTCGTCTTTCAATGAGATGGAATTGCAAAAGTTCGGAGGAAATTAAATCAATCCGCTCGATTCGTCGACAGGAACACGGCTATTACCGATAGTCAGCAATTGCTTGGAGAAATCTCCAGCAGATGGATCGTTCAGCAATGCAACTCTCATGTTTGCTACCAGCTGAAGTTTCTTCACATAGCGCCACAGATTTGATGATTTAAGGCAAGCGTTTATTTCATTGGCAGCAGTCGATCTTGGAATGACTGGCAGTGTTTGGCGGAAGTCGCCAGACAGTAAAATCATTGCGCCTCCAAAACATCTTGAGTCATTGCGCAGATTTTTCAATGTTCGGACAAGTGCTTCTAATGCGCGTTTGTGCGCCATTGTGCATTCGTCCCAGATGATGATTTTACATGCTACTAAAACCTTGGCCATTGCGGAGCGTTTCGCAATGTTACATGTTGGTTGTTCAGTAGTTTGAAGGTTTAACGGCAGTTTAAACGCTGAATGAGCCGTACGGCATCCTTCTAACAATGTGGCCGCTATTCCAGAAGAAGCAACTGCTACCGCAATGTCGGATCTCGCTCGAACAGTGGCCAAAATCAATGACATGAGGAATGTCTTCCCAGTTCCACCGGGGGCATCCAGGAAAAATAAGCCACCATTTCCCTCATCAATTGCCTTGATTAATGTATCATACATTTCCTTCAGTTGGGAGTTCAACAAGGCCACATTCTTTTGAACTGATTGGTCTAATTCATGTCGATCATATTCACGTTCTCGTTCTAATTATCGATTAAATGCGTCATTCATTCCTCGATCTGGCGCTGGCATTCCTAACCTGACTAACAAACTGCCGCACATGAGGTAACACATGTCTTCGATCAAGAGCAAAGCCTGGTTATGCATCTCATCATTCACCTCAAGATCGGGATTTCTTGAAGTGACACGAATTCTATGTAAAATGTCTTCTGACATGTCATCTTTGTATTTGTTCCACAGGTCACGTGGATTCGATGGGAAGCATGTCGAAATGATGATAGCAAATAATATGCGTATCTGATTTGGAGTTGCAGAAATAATTGCTTCAGCGATTGTCGTGTCCCAATGAGTATCGTTTTCAAGCAAATTGAGCTCTTGACATGCAGCACGAAATGTTGGGCACACTATACCATTAACAGTTCGTAGTGATTCAAATGATGTTGGCCCACGAACATTCACCAGTAACAACCGCAAATAGAAGCATTCATCATTCTTCGGATGAACTGTGTAAATACGACCAAGAGCATCAGTAGAACACACATCCGGATGACCAGGAACCACATCGTCTTGCTTCCGATGTTGAAATTTCTTCCATGAAGCGTTCCAAGTGTAATAATGTGGCATCTCCGAGTCCAGCCATTCTCGAGTTATAAATGGTGTAACTAACCCGACTTTGCTTTATATATATAGATATAGATGTTTTTTCATGTTAGCATTCCTGATTTATTTTAGAGGCAATACTTGAACTTCAGTTCATGTCATGTCAAAAATGTCATCCATATAAAATGTATGATAAAATTAATTTACGTTATAATTATTTTTTCCGTGAACTTTTATGATGTTTAAATAGCCTATATGTTATTCCGGGCGCAGACAAATCCAAAAAATCTAGAATCATTGAAATCGGTTCAGCCATTCTCGAGTTATAAATTGTGTAACTAACCCGACTTTGTTATATATATAGATATATATATAGATTCTTCACGAATAAAAGCATTAGCGAAAGGTAAATAATTAAAATTTTGGTGTAATTTTTTTTTTTTAAATTATAGCGTTAAAGAGATATTTCTTCTTTAAATTGTATGTATTCTTAATATTTAAAGATTATCACTTATAATAGTTTTATTTTCAACACATTAAGAATATGTATGTATATATATATTTTTTTTGCTTTATCTCAGTATTGAAACTTTCATTTTCTCAGAATATTTTATCATGTTTGTTTATTGCTTTAATAAANTTTTTTGCTTTATCTCAGTATTGAAACTTTCATTTTCTCAGAATATTTTATCATGTTTGTTTATTGCTTTAATAAATTGTTTATTGCTTTAACATGTGTATATTTTTAATATTAAAACATTTTGCAATTACTCTCAGCTCTCTCAATTTCATTTCGTTCGGTTTTGGTATTGCAATTTTTTATCTCTATATTTATTTAAAAAGTGTTAATAATAAAATCAGATTTCAATTTTTAAAAGAAATGTATTTATTGTTGAATATTATTAGTTAAACCCAAGAAATTCTTGGGTATAGAAATTTCTTCATTATTTTATCTGATTAAATTGGTATAATATTTTATTATTTTGCTTTTTCTTGTGATATATCTTTTTTGTATACTCGTTCAAATATATTCTACAAATTTAATAATTTTTATCTCTTGTATGTGGATGTGGAGTAAATAAATTAATATCTTTAGTATCTTGACAATGTTTACAGGTTTTTATTGTATATTCTTATGCATATTAATATGTGGTTTTGTTTTTTAATGTTTTTCAAGAAAATATTTACAAACATATTTACCACATTAGTCAAATAATTTTTTCAAACTCTTACTCGCTTACTGGCTGTTTTAAACATGTTTTACAAGTATTATTATGTTTATTTTTTGATATTTTATGTGAATTAAAACAGTTAATATATTTTTCTTCACCACACTTTTTGCACTTTTTAATTATAATGTTTTACATTTTTATAAATTCCTTTTTAATCTTGTTAGTAAAAATTAAGTTATGCAATTGGATCCAGTACTCAGCAATTTGAACTCAACTGAGTCTATAAAACTACATTAAATGAGAGTAAATGAAACATATAAAACACGAAATTTTCACATTATAGATACAAATTATGGTAAATAAATTTCTTGTATTTTAGATAATAGCTTGAAACTTATTTTGCCTGATAGGTATGTTAAACTTATTGAAAATTAAGATGTAAAAATTATAATGAAAAGGATTATTATATTTGTTATAATGGTTTAAAGGAATTAAAAAATGGACAATCAAAGCATTCCATTAAATTTTTTTGGCCTAATGATATTTTATTTATTTAGTCCTTATAGAAATTTATAAAATCGTTAGCAGATATTTATTTCATTTAAAGGGGCTATTTATTAATAGCCCCTTAATATCTTTATAATTAATTTAAACCCCATCTACCAGATGAGTCTAACTGATGAATAAATGGATCCCTGTAAAACAGGAAAAACAAAAAATATTATTTCATTTTTATTAATTATTTAATATGTATATTTAAATTTATTAAACCTTGCAGTGTCACGGGCATTGACAATTTTATTAAACCATTATCCAGCACATTATTCCTACACGAGGAGGAATTACATTCTGATAAGCGACGCAGTCCTGCTCTGGAGACTGGCCGAGCGCCGACTGAATATTTAACTACTGGAAAGCTTGATTTATAACAAAGTTGGTAGCATTTGCGGATGTGTTTATCAAGTCAACCGATATAATGCATTTTAAGTACTGATTGCCGCGAAAGTCATGAAGTTAATTTTCAGTGAACTAAATAATAAAATTAATGTCAATTACACATTTGTTCAAAAACAAAGTATGTAAATCAATAAATAAAATATAATATTTGACATTATCTTGGGAAGTTTTCATTAGATAAATTGGAAATTTATTAATTTATTTTAAATGGTCACAAATCTGTATCACAAGAATAGGATTTGATGCCTCGAGTGAGATATATCCCATTTTTCACAAAAGACTTCTACACATCTTAATATCTTTCCCTTCTACAACCATAGTACATATAGCCGAAAAAAAACACTGCTGTAAACGCAGGCAAGTTTTCGGGATGGTACATCCGCATAACAAAAATGATGGTGCTGTGGAGAAAATTGTGGATGTCTGTTGGAAAGATGCGAGAAAAATATGGGCTGGGGTATTTTGTTTCTTCTTTAGTAATAAATATATAGTATAATTTTGATATCCAACGAAAAATTATATTTTATTTAATATAATTTCGTTATAATGTATTTTAATTTTCCAGTGAGTGGTATCCCACTTGCTGAAATTCCATAATTATTATTTATTGAATATTTATTTATTCAGTTATTATTTGTTCAGTTATTCTTGTGCCACTTTTATGCCACTTAGTCCCACTTGATTCTCTTTAATTGAGCTTTGTACTAAGTAATGAAATTTTTTCTTTATCCAGTGTCTTTTCTATTCATTCTCACAAACTTTACAGAAACCGAAAAGATTAACCTTTGCTCTTTCATATTCATTAAATAATTTTAAATCTGTGATTTCTTTACATTTTGTTCACATGTTTTCCAGAACCTTTGATAGAACCTTATTTATTATTGTCTATATTTTTTTATTTTTTGATAATACCTACGACCGTGTTCATTGGAACATTTCTTACAACTCGATCTACATTTATCTAATTGTTTACTGAACTTGTCTATCTTTTTTATCTCTTTGAATTTAGTACAAGTATTTTCTGTACTTTAATCCATTGTAGTGTAATTCTCCACTGTGGTCTTAATTTATATACAAAATAATTTTTTTAAAGAAAAAGAATTTTTTAGATTAAATTTTAGTTAAAAGTTGGTCTAGACTGTATTTCTGGCTCACTTTTTGACGAGAATTTTAATAATTATGGGGGTAAATGTATTACACTTTGTGCCATTTTTTCGAGAAGAAATATTAAATAAGTTGTGATTAAGATTAGCAAGAATTTTTTGTTATTTTTTTAATGAGCGATTTTATTGAAAAAATTGTGTATTTGTTAATTAATTCAGTAAATTCGTTAAAAAAATGGCATTTTTAATTTAAAAAATTATAAATGAAATTTCAGTAAAAAAATTGAATAATTTTTGATTTTTTAAAAGTGAGCCATTAGCCGCATATATTTCCAACATTCGTCGGTGATTTTTAGTTACATATTGTATATCAATGGTCTCGCCTTGTAAGGCGAACATAATGTCATTGTCGTCACCCAATAAAAGAACAANATTAATTCAGTAAATTCGTTAAAAAAATGGCATTTTTAATTTAAAAAATTATAAATGAAATTTCAGTAAAAAAATTTAATAATTTTTGATTTTTTAAAAGTGAGCCATTAGCCGCATATATTTCCAACATTCGTCGGTGATTTTTAGTTACATATTGTATATCAATGGTCTCGCCTTGTAAGGCGAACATAATGTCATTGTCGTCACCCAATAAAAGAACAACCATATTTGATTTTAAAGATACCCTCTTCCAACTACACGAAACCTTACAATAACCCTCCCCCTATCCACCCTGCCAACTACCAACCACCATTCACCCCATTTTTTAACTTTGATAAAAGAGTCTATAAAAACTATTTATAACATGGTCACGAGCATTGGCAATTATATTGAAAGGATAAATGCACACCCCTGCTCAACGATACATAACCCCTTTCCCGCCACAGTATTCTTCTCATACGACGACCATGAAATACACCCCTCGCCACACTTTCAAAAAGTATGGACCTCTACCCCATTCTTGACTACCACCTCCTCAAACTCCTCTCGCGGTACCTTGAATGTGTATCGACATTCTAGTGCGAGGCACGCCTCTGACCAGCTTAATCGTGAAACGAACCCACATCTAGGAATCGCTGACTCGATAAATAATATAATTTATCTTATTAACTGTAATTTATTTTATGTTTGAAAAATGCTTAAAATCTTTAAAAATGCAGTTTAATATATCGAACAAGTATTTTCAATGCAAAATTGGTTTATATATTTAAACTGGGTAAAATTTGCGCTGTCACATGACAGCTGATAACATTGTAAAAATTCTCATTTAGGCATGCCAAATTAAACCCACAACTCTTTGATTATTATGCGTGCACATTAACGACGTCGCTATGCTAAATCATGGTAGGTGACAATGCTCAAATGTTATAAATTTACATTCAAACGAAATCGTTGCATTCCATTGTACTAATACTTAGAGAAATTTAATTATTTTGCATACTGTTTTATATATATTTGTTCATATACTTTTTGTTTCTTTTTTAAAATCAATTCTTATGTGGCTCATGACCGCGATCGCATATATGCCCGAGCTTGTTTATAAAACAACATAGAAAATTATAAATATCTTTGTTTAAATTCCTTAATTTAGCCTTATGAAAACTTTTTAAATGCAAGCGGCATATCATAGAACTCCAATTTTTCATCCAGATATGAATCTTAAATCAGATTTTGTGTATATATGCCAACATTGATTTTTTCATATCTTTTTAAAATAAATATGATGCAAACTACATATTTGCAAGTAATATTGTAAGCAAATGAAAATTAGTAACAATATGCAAATATAATTTGCGAATTCTTAGGACCAATCTCGTGAAATTGAGTTTACTATTATCATTCCTTACTCTCAGAATATATGAATACATGGATAAGCACTTTATTGGCATTGTGGTTTGTTAAATAAAAAAAAATTGCGTCAGTGTGTTTTTTAACAAATCCGTTTATATAAGCGTGGTAACAATATTATGTTACAAAAAAAAATTTAATTTTTATTTTGTTTGGTTGTTCAAGTTTATTTATTATGATACTACATGAACGCTAAAAATAATAATCATGATCGTGCAAGCACAGCTAATGCCATTAAAACAGCTACAGAGTCCACACATATGACCACAGAAGACTGAATCCAACCAATACTGACTCCACCCAAGACTGACTCCACCAAACACTAACTCCACCAAAAGACTGGCTTCACCTAAGACTGACTCCACCCAACAGTGAGTCCACCCACGACTGATTCCAGCCACAACTGAGTCCACCCAATACTGGCTTTACCCAAAACTGGCGCTACACAAGACCCACTCCACCCAATACTTGCTCCACCCAAGTCTGGCTCCACCAACGACCTAGTCCAACCATGACCGATTCCACCGAAGACCGAGTCCATCCACGACGAAGTCCATCCACGACTGACTCCACACAAGACTGGCTTAACCCAAGATTGGCTCCACCCATGAACAAGTCCACCAATAGCCGAGTCCACCCACATCTGAGTCCATTCATTACTCAAACTACCTATAGCTGAGTCCACCCACGATTGAGTCCACCTACGACTAACCCCACCCAAGTGCCTTTAAGCTCGACAAATATAAAACTAAGCTCGTTACCATGAACATGGCCACCTATGTAGCCACACGAAAGTAAAAAGTACAAAAATAACCCATCAGATTAAACACGACCCTGCCTAACGTTATGTTTTAATGCCCCAACAATACATAGTGGATCGTCACTTACATAGCGATGTATTGCTGTCCTAGGCTCTTGTCAGGAAAGCACAATCCTTAACATGCATACAACAACATAATTTTGCAAATTAACAAAAAAAAAAGTTTCTTTGTTTTAAAATATATAAATTTGAATAATGTAATAAAGAAATAAGAAATTATTTCCATACCAACTTTAAAAGCAGTAATCACCATGGATGCAAAAATTAAATCTGAGGTATCACATACGACTGCCCCAGCAGCTGCTAATATTTAGCCACTACTGACAGAAAAAAAGTTACCTAATTTTACTTACCATCAACAGTAAAATAGTTGTAGCTGCCATGGGCCGAAAAAAAATTTTTATGTATACAAATTGTCACATGTATCCCACTAGTAGTGAAAAATATATAGCTATGATTGACAGGAAAAAATAACAATTTCGAGAAAATTTAATACAGAGATGTAAAAAAATATGCCCACGAATACTCGGAGGGGCTCAACTCCAGATATGAGATAATGCGGAGTTACCATCACACCTAATACATTCACCATTGACAGTAAATATATATATGAGGACGAAAAAATTTGTAATCATTCGCACCAACGTGCGGTATGCCTACAATCCACACCCCCGCCTCCATTGCATCTGTTCAATACATAAGCTGATCATGTTCACATGCACACATGCTGCTTACGATCCACATAAAAAAAATTGCAAAGTTTTTCCCTTGAGATGCAAGTTTCCAGACTTAGTTACAGAAATATTCCGGCACAGAAACCACAGTAATAATTTTTTTTGAACGAAAGAAAAATATCTACGAAAGTAATTGCTCCAAAACTATAAAACTACACACACACACATGCACAGATTTTTTATCCAATTACTGCAGGTTCGCTTTGCGCCCCCATCCATAAATATAACATTTAGAGCCAGCAAAGTGCCTATAAAAAAATTCAATGACTAATTTTGCAAGAGGAGATCAGCAGAACACGAATTAAATATACATATGTTTCTGAGTCCATTATGAGAGAATGCCAAAAAACAGAAAGTCTTCATGTTTCTCATGTTATATCGAAGCTGGGCACTTCAGTTCCATGCATAAACCTGTTCCGTCCTCTACTCAGGAAGAAAACCGAAAATATCGACAAGTAAAAATAAAATTATACTCGAAATTTATCTGGAAAAACATCTGTCCTGGTAAATACAGAGAAAAATAATAACGTCTATCACAACTCACATCAAAAGTTCAATTTTTTTTTCACATATCTGACAAGGCTTTCGCAATCCACTTGTCTATATAACAGCCCGATAACACGAGAATTAGGCATATCGAATGGCTCTAGTACACATTCACTCCATATTCAAGCCATTTCATACGCCGTATTTTTTTATTATATTGCCATTGTTATATTTTTGCTCCTATTCACTCATTTAGTACCCTAATATAATGCGAAGAACTATATGGATAACAAACTGGTGGAAGAAACGTGTACTACATTTCCCTAAAGCAGGTACAAGCTTCCTTTCGAAAAAAAAAAAAATACTGTGCATGCCGGAAAATAATATACCCTCTATAGAATTAATGAATGTAGTGGCATGGAAGAGAATACGAGTCCCCTACCCCTAAATAACGAATGCATGTGAATAAGTAGTCGAGACAGATACTTTTATGTATTTTGTTTCTGAATGCGGTGATACTTCGAGGCGGGGGCGAAAGTAAAAATATGTTGAATTGCAGGGTGTTCAGTGCATGTACATGGGATATATTTTCAGTCTGGTGAGAGACTGACAGTACAAGATGGCAATTTCACATGTCGGCAATGTACAGCAGCGGCCGACACCGCACTGCAACTGTCACACGCTATCAGCACACATGTGGCAGATGTAAACAAAGCCGTGACAACTGGCCATGGCTTCAGCACATCTTCTACTCTTTAACACTCCCCTTCTCCGCAGAAACACCTGGCACAGGGGAGATAATCTGTGGGCGGCAGACCTCCCTCCCTTAGCAAGTCATCATGCCCGCGAGCGTATAAAGCTACAACAAGGTAAGTCTCATTCTCAGTATTTAAAGGATTAATAATATTTTGTTCATACCTTCAATTTATTGGAACCATTATTTCTTCCCCTTAGCTATCCATCGGACAACGGACCTTCTACATCACTATAAGTATAAAAAATACCACCGACATTGGTATTCAAATTAAGCTTGCACATTCCTGGATTAATATTAGATGCGCGAACGAAAAAAATAATAACTGTGCGTACTACTCAATCGTGTTCGGTTTCTCTCCTTAAGATTGAAATCATAGTGTCTATAATACTGGCAGGAGTACAAAATTCAGAAATTTGTATCCCTCCCCCTCCTAATCAAACGCTCCTCACTGTGTACTGCGAAACACATCGTGATGGCTACGAGACACCATCCCGCCGAAATGTGTACGTAAAAATAATGCAACATCTCTAAAAGCATGAGTAAATATAAAATTTACTATACAGCACCAATAGAAGAACGTCTCACCGAGCGCTGGAGCATGCCTGAACATTGCAAAAAATATTGCCAGTCTTGGAACATTTTTGGAAATAAACAGTACGATGAGTTTATGGCGGCATGAGTCATTAAGATATTTGGAATACCTGGTAGAAAATAATCCCAGTTCGTCATGGAGCCCTCATTGTTCAAAGATAAACAACCATCACTAGTGCTGCAGGCAAGAAAATTTCCATAGCCTTATACACAGTAAATTTATGGAATAGCTGGAAGAGTGAAAAAGCTGCGCCAGACCATAAATTATTCGCCATATGTCGACCAATCAATTGCCTTTGTACAACCCTCCCTACTCCTTCCCGCCCCACCCTCCTAAATAAATAACACAGCAGTGCGCGAAACGCGAACCCTCAGTCACTTGTATGTATGCAAGAGACAATCATATGCAAAATGGGTTGCGAAACACATCGTGACGGCCACGAGACATAATCCCGCCGAAATGTGTATTGCATTTTACGAGACAAAAAAAGCAAACACCCAAAACCTTAAGTAAATAAAAAAATGTACTGTCCAGCAGCAATACAAAAACATCTCATTAAGAGCTAGAGCATGCCTGAATATTGAAAAAATAAAGGTAAGTCCTGGAACATTTTTAAAAATACACAGTAGGATGTGTTATGTGTTTACGGAGGCAGCAGTTCATTGGGATATTCGGAATACTTGGTAGAAATTAATCTCCGTTCATAATAGAGTCCCGATTCCTCAAAGACAAAAAAAAATCGCTAATATTTCAGACAACAAAAATTCTGTTTTCATAGTCTTATGTACTTTATATATATATATCGAATAACTGCACCACAATGCCAATTACTCGCCATAACTCGAACAATTCGCCTTCATGCAATGCCCTCCACTACCAACACCCTTCCCCCAACTCCGTCGACAGTGCCCTACTGCAGTATACTTCTAACACAAGTTTTTAGCATCTACCACCAAGATGCACCCGTGTTGCACACTTATCAGCCCCTCCACTTTGCTACATCCTCCTCTACCCCCTCCATTCCATGCATATTCCAGCGTATAAAACACCTAGGGATATATTCTCCCGCATGCTGCTCCCATCAGTGTTACCTGCTCGAGTTACTCGCCTTAAAGTGTACAGTTTAATTCATGTCCGAAATTTTCTAATCACCAAGCAGCAAATGTGTGCAACCGTGCTCAGTATCAGTGACATGGTTGTTTCACCCATTATTTCCTGGGATGTTGTACCTTTGGGTTAATGAGTCAGTATCTCGAAGCTGTTATTTTTCGTAATATGGACCTGCATGAAAGTGAGCAGTAATCTCAAGCAGGGTGCTGAAGATGGTGGGCTGGACGTATGATGAAATTGAATGCCATGTACTCATTCCTATCTTAGAATTTTTCCCCTGTCATGTGTGTGTGATCGCCTTCTGTCTCAGAAAGCTTGTAAAGCCTTTCTCCGTCAACCGAAAAAAAAGCGAGTGATGTATGCTCTGCAGACCATGGATGGTGTGAAGTATTTTTCGGAACTGTGACGATATTCAGCAGCGGGAGATAGGGACGAACACAGGGGAAGCTCGTATATCATTATTATATTGCTATTAATCTGCTATCATTACTATTGTGCTTAATGACCACCATGTTTCTCCAATATGAAAATCTGAAGTGGAACATCGGGAATCGAACCTGGTTCGCTGGAATAAGGAGCGAGCTTCCTGCTCATTGTACAAAAGGAAGGCCTACGTTTGTAGAGTGAACGAGGCTGGAAACCATGGTTTCAAATGGGGTTAGAGAGGGGAATGGCTGGGGGATATCAGGTAAAAAATAAAAAGAGGCTTTCTTAATTTAATTTTATGCCCATCTGTTTTATCAGATGTATTTCCTCGACTATGAAGCACATTTAATCTCCGAGAGAAATGAGCAGAATGAGGGACCTAGGTTGATTTTGGGGCATGATGGAAGTCTAGTTGACTGGGTCACGATTGTAGCCTGGCTATTCGTTCGGGATAAACTCAGGTGCTAGTGCGTTTCCCCACCTTTGTTGGGCTGCTGGACATCGAACGAATTATGTGTCAATTTCGTCCTGAAAATACTTATGAAGGTATCATGCCCTGCTACTCTATCATCGAATTCTGCTACTGGAACATTGGCTACCTAAACAATGAAATGTGTCGATGGTACTTGCATGGAACACTGAAGATTTTCGCACTTACCTCCCCGCTTATATGAACCGAGGCAGCTGCTCGTTGTCTGTCTCATAATGTACGGTAGGGAATTGACTTCGCTTGCATTGGTGTTTCGTGGTGACCTATTCAGTGGTACGACCCTTCATAATGTGCAATTGAGTTCACCGAAGACTTGTTCTATCCAAAACTCGTTCTACACAAAACTTGAGTTGAGAGATTTCGGTGGCTCTAAACAAGGAGGTCTTGAGAGCCGAATCCAAGACTTATTCCACCCCAGTCTGGTTATACCCAAGACTCGCTCCTCCCAAGATTGGCTCCACCCTTCTTATGAGAATTTTATTTTTGTTGGTGATGTGCATGGGGAGGGTGGCTGGAAAATGCAAATGTGGTACTTCACATACATGACACAGCAGGCTCTGGTTACTTGATGCAGTGCAGGAGCAGACCTGGGAAAATGTTGTGGAATCCTGTACACATGCACTTGTGCAAAGTCTGCCTATCTAATACTGCACTGGGGCAGACCTGTAAGTTAACACAATAACAAGGATGCTTTCGATCTTGAGCTTTTTTGTTACTAGCATCATCCCTTTTATCTGTGTTTTTTCAGTCAATATTTCAAACATGATCAAGTGCCTTCCCCACTGTAACATTTTACAACACAGAATATGACAATAAAACTTTTTCCATACACACCTCAAACTAACTGAATATAAGCATAATTTGTGACAAAATTATGACATTTCATAATTTTTCTCAAGTTTCCCAATTGCCTTTTGCTCAAACACAATTATGAATGTGTTTCTTGAAACTTTATACTGCCTACATGCTTGCACTTTCAACAAACCAAAATAATTTTGCGGCCTCAACACTAGCATGCACTACAATGTTAGTGAATTTTTTTTTCTCACAAAAACTGTCATTCCGCATCTTCGTTGGCGAGCTGGTCTTCAACTCGCAGGGTAGGTTGCAGGACATCGTCGTCTCCTTGACGAACGGAACCAAGCTGGATTTTTCTTCCAGTGGCAGTCTGTGAGTCTCGCCATCACATTCTTCGTTGAAGCGAGTCACATTTTCCTGGCCCCCTCGTCGTATTTCACAGTCTCTATGCTGGACGCTCTCTTTAATGATGTTAGTTCGCCCTTGTTAGTCTCCACCAGTCCATCTGCGCTGCAGGTATGGATACGTCCGGTCTCATGTTGTACACTGCACAGGTTTTTGCCATCGTACCAGATTCTGTCCATAAAATAAACTTTTGACATGCATACGGCATTCATGATGCTCAGGTTATAGGCAGGTACCAGGGTGTAGTAGAGATGAGCATGACTCACACCATTGCAGACTTCTACATTTTTCACAGCATCCTTGTATTGTGGGTCGCCCAGCCAGTACTCAACTTGCCTGAGCCCCAGGATGGTTTTTGGATAACACTTTATCGCACCTGGCACGAATAAGCTTGTGTACATCACCTTGTGATTCGTAGGTCGTGATGGTGGTGTGATGAGAGTAGCCATTGCCACCCTCAACCAACTAATACTGGTGCCAGTGGTGGCCTGCAAGGTGCCTCCCATTGCTGGAAGCCAATCGTTGCATGCAAATATGGATGCAGACATGATGTTATCAGCTACATGATGTCAGTGGTTGTCTGGTCTGTGGAACAGCTCATGATATTTATTGCGCGGTGACTTTTTCCTCGAGGCTTAGGACTTGCATGTATCTCTTTTCAGGTGCCGAAGTGGTGTAGTAGACTGAGGAGGCGGTGGCTGTTGCAATGCGATTGCTGCCACTGGAATGTGGGGTGTCTGTAACTGAAGTAGTGCAATATTCGAAGCACTCCCTGCATGGCAGGCAGTCACAAATATTTCCCTACTGCTGCAGGTATGCCAGAAGCCTCTTGTACACGTTCCGAACTTCATGGTGTGCATATATAAGCAGGAAATCTTTTGGCAGAAAGAAGAGTTTGTTTTCTATATCTGAGGCCAAGAGCAAGCATAGCCTCCCATACGCGACGATCGCCGAAATTATTTTCCTTCCGCTGGGAGAGTATTCAGACATTTGCTGCTTGGTGATGAGAAAATTCCGGACGAGAAATAAACTGTACACTTCAAGGCGAGTGACTCGAGCAGGTAACACCGATTGCAGCAGCATGCTGGAGAATGGATGCCGAGAACCTTTATACACCGGCATATGCATGCAATGGAAGGGGAATAGGAGGTTGTAGCAAAGAGGAGGGACTGAGAAGTGTGTGGCATATGTACCCTCGGGTGGTAGATGCTGAAAATGCTGAAAACCTGTGTTGACAGTGCACTGCAGTGGGACACTGTGCGAGGACCGCGCCATGCTCCTCGAGTTTCTTCATGATTCAGTCACTGCTCCGCTCGCAGTTAGGTCTCGGTGGCCTTCTTCTTCTTTCGTAACTTCTCCTCTTGTGCCTCCCTTCCTTCCCTGCATGAGTGTTAGGCTGCCTACGCCCTCTGACACGTTAATGTAAGCCTGTGTTTGTTGTTGAGGGCCTTTTTTTCTACTGCTACTACCTCGCTCTTATAGTCCAGCTAGTCACGTTTTGATGTTCGGCTTCGTGATGCACCACGTCTGGAGTAAGACGCCAATGTCTAACATCGTAGTCGACGATATAGCTGGTTAAAATGTACCCCATATTTGATGGCATTAGCAAGTGACCGGGTAGAGGCTAAATTCAGGTGGGTTGCCTTTTTAGTGGTTTGCATTGAGCTAAGATATGGATGATTTGTGGTTATTGGGTTAGTGTAAACACAGTAGACTGTTAACTTCCATGGTATTCAGAATTGGGTTTTGTGACCCTTTCCAAATTAATATTTTGGCTAACTTACCCGGTATGGTTGCGGTTGCCTACCAGTTATAATTGAGGGTTAGTACTGAATATGCATATTTATCTACTAACTGCCTTGCTTTGTTTTCAATTGCTCGCGGAGGTAAAATTGGATCGCACTGCCGCCCACATTGCCATTTGATATTTTAGCATATTTTTGCACCCACCTGTTTTCCTAGGTATTAATTCAGTATTAACTATTTAGGCTTGTATCTGTAGTATTTCAATTAATATTTTACGTGTGTTTTTAATATGTATTTCCGTGTTTGTTCCTCTTTAGTAGCTTTTGTGTTGGGGCACATCAGCATATTTCTTAAAGATCATGATTCGCCTTAAAATATATCGGAGTGGTAAGTGGCCTTGCTCTTGCATGAGCACGATTTTTATTTAAAAGTATTTTTTAATGTTTTTAAATGAAATATATGTACATAGAAATAAAAAATATTATGTATGGAATGGTTTTTAAAAGTATTCTGTGTTTTCACTTATTATATTTTTTGGAAAGGTAATAACACTTGTTGGAATAATTGTATGTTTATACTTGTGATACACCATGGAGGCGATTTATTGTTCGAGCTATAGCGAGTAATAAGGCTATGGGAACATAAATTTACTTGTCTAAAATGTTAGCAACATTATTGTATTTGAAGAATCGGGACGCCATAATGAATTGGGATTATTTTCATCCAGGCATTCCGAATATGCACAATGGATTAATGCCTCCATAAACACATTGCACTGTGTATTTTTAGAAATGTACAAGGACATAGCATTATATTATAAACGTTCATGGATGTTCTAGATCTTAGTGAGACATTGTTGTATTGCTGCTGGATGGTACATTTTGTATTCACTCGCGGTTTCGTGTCTTTGCAATTTTTTTTTCGCAATATGCATTACACATTTCGGCGGGATGGTGTATCGAAGTCGTCACGATGTGTTTCGCAGCCCATTTTACCTATTATTGTTTCTTACATACCAGGAAATGCAGGCCCAATTATTCTGGCCCTTTGTACACCTATCAGTGCAAGATAAATAGTAATATCCACTTCGAGGGGCAAAACAGAACATGACAGGACACAGTTATTATTATTGTCTCTCATGCATGTAATATTATTGTACGGAAATGCGATCTCAGTTTAAATACCTGTATCGGTGATTTTTTTTAAATTATAGTGATACACTGAAGATCCAAAAAAACTGAAACACCTGCCTAATATCACATAGAGCCCCCGCGAAGACGCAGAAGTGCTGCAAGACGACGTGGCATGGACTCGACTAATGTCTGAAGGTATTCAGGAGGCAATTCACACTATGAATCCAGCAGGCCAGTCCACAAACCCATAAGAGTGCGAGGCGATGGAGATCTCTTCTGAACAGCACGTTGCAAGGCATCCCAGATATGCTTAATAATGTTCATGCCTGGTGATTTAGGTGGTCAATGGAAGAGTCTAAGTCATAAGAGTGTTCCTGGAGCCACTTGGTAGCAACTCTCGACGTGTGGGGTATCGCATTGTCCTGCTGGAAATATCTACGTCCGTCGGAATGCACAATGGACATGAATGGGTACAGGTGATCCGACAGGATGCTTACATATCTGTCACTTGTCAGAGTCATAACTAGACGTATCAGGGGTCCTATTTCACGCCAACTGCAGATGCCCCATTCCATGATAGAGCCTCCACCAGCTTGAACAGTCCCCTGCTGACATATAGGGTCAATGGATTCATGAGGATATCTCCATAACCGTACACGTCCATCCGCCCGATACAATTGGAAACGAGACTCGTCAGACCAGGCATCGTGTTTCCAGTCATCAACAGTCCAATTGTGGTGTTAGCGGGTCCAGGCGAGGCGTAAATCTTTGTGTCGTGTAGTCAACAACGGTACAGGAGTGGGCCTTCGGCTCCAAAAGCCCATATCAATGACGGTCCGTTGAATAGTTCGCATGCTGGCACTTGTTGATGCCCCAGCATTGAAATCTGCGCCAATTTGAGAAAGGGCTGCACGTCTGTCACATTCAATGAGTCTCGTCAGTCGTCGTTTGTCCCGTTCGTTCACGATATTTTTCCGGCCGCAGCGATGATTTACTGGATTCCCGATATTCACGGTACACTCGTGAAATGGTCGTACGCGAAAATTCAAATTGTATCACTACCTCGGAGATGCTATGTCCCATCTCTCGTGTGCCGACTATAACACCACGTTAAAACTCACTGATAACCTGCCATTGTAGAAGCAGTAACCGATCTATCAACTTTGCCAGACGCTTGTTGTCGTATATAGGCGCTGCCGACCGCATCGCGTTACTCTGATTGGTTCCATACCTCTATTATTTGCATACGTACGCCTATACCAGTTTTTTTTTGGCTGTCCAGTGTATATCTCTATGATCATTTGGATGGCTGAGGGGAAATAGAATAATGGTACCGATAAATTGAAATTATGAACGAAAGATTATTAACCCATTAAATACTGAGCATGAAACTTACCTTGTTGTGGCTTTACCCACCGCGAAATATCACTGGCATTCGGAACAAAATACGTAACACACATCGGGGTCGACCACTTACTAACATGCTTTCGTTATTAAGGGGAGAGTAATGGTATTTTATTCCATAATGCTGCTTTTATTAGTTTTAATTGGAATTTAAAATTTTTAGGAATGCAGAAAATTTTTCTAAAGGAGGCTTGTACCTGCTTTAAGGAAATGTGTGTTTCGTGTCTTCCACCAGATTTTCATCCATACAGTTCGTCGTATTATTTTAATTTACTGTGTGAATTGTAGGTGCAAAAAAAAAAAAAAGCAATGGAATTTGAATATAAAAAACATACGGCGCACAGTTTGACGTTTTCGCAATCTGAGGGAACATTATTTAATTTTCACATTCACAAAATAGCAGAAAGAATATTAAAATACAATGGTGTAACGTTCCCTTCAAACGAAATAGTAAGCCGCTTCGTTGATCATCGCGCGTAACGGCAGTAAAACGGCGCCCGACTGAAGCTATATGTGTTGGCCGGACAACGGCAGTGACAGACGCGCATCGTCCCTCGGAGTTTCAGAAGTGTCGTTCAGTGTGGCAATATATACCTTGTGGTGTTTTTTACTATCGCCTATTAGGTTTGAAGGTAAGATTTCTACATGTAACTCTTTATTGCTCCATCCAAATAGTTCGATACGCATCTTTAAAAATAACTTAGGTCGAAGTAAATTATTCCGCGTTGATCTTACAGCGTATGTACAACCGAAAATTCGTGCACAAAATTGCGCGTTAACACTAGAACGTTCTTTTTACAGAATAGCACCTGAAATTTCACATCTTGATGTCTTTGACATCTGGGTACAACAATCGTTAACAACATGGTTTGGCGCGATATAAGCGTATATGATTGATGCATTTGTGTTTTAGAGTTGCCCAAAGACCCATTAAACAGTTTAAAGCCCACTGTAAGGATTTTTCTTAGCAAATTGGGGGATAAATGGAAGAAATCACAAATACATCGCGAACGTTTTTTTAACGAAAAATGCATTATGGCTTAGAAACACATCAACATTTTCTGATATTGTGCTTCAATACGTGCCTGGTCCTTCAAGTACTGCATCAGGTATAATCCGAGATGGTATGTCTCAGAAGGCTTTTCAATATTGTTTTTAAAAATTTTAAACACAAAAAATTAAATTTATAGGGTAGTCAACCAGTCATGAGGAACTGGAAACGGCCACCGCAATCAAACTACGAAATGCGGGAAAACGCGACTCTGCTGCGATCATCAAAGAGCTTTCTAATGCTTCTCCTACAAGGGGTACTAAGTTCAAGAAAGCACGAAACACATCCCTCGCAGGTCCGGCGAGATTATCAGCGGATCAACCTTTGCTCCAATGATTGATGACAATCCTTCGACGAATCAGTACAAGATTGTGCGTGATCAAGCAAAACAATGAAACTGTAATATTTATCGTACAATAAGGTAAAATACGCAAAGCGACTATGTTATCCTGCCAATGTAAAAGCCACAGAAACATAATCTGAAATACTAGTGCAGGCGCTTGTTGAACACAATGCAACACGGCTTTGTAAGGCTCAACAAGATGTCCTATGAACCTTGCCCGATGATCATAACCTAGGTATTGCTTTTAAGTGGGGCTGTGAAGGTGCAGAACAAAGGAGGTATCGACAAAAATTTTCGGATGAGAAGGCTACAGATGAAAGTTTGTTCAGTATGTCTTTAAAACCTATACAAATCTATGGTATTACTAACGACCGCAAATCAGTAATAAGACAAAGCTCTGCACCTTCATCAACGAGATATTGTCGTCCTATTAAGCAAGTATCTGCGATGGAATCTGTCGATGTTATCAATAGTGAAGTAAATAGAGTTGAAGAACAAATCGTTTGTCTCACTCCTACCATAGTTGCCGTAGATGACTGGAAACTTCTAGTTAGACCCAATATGATTTTTTGTATGATCAACAGTAACGTACGCAATTCTGTATCGTCCTGTGCATCAACCCAAACTTGTTATTTGTGTGGGGCTTAACTCCGTGATATGAATAGCCCAAGTATTATATCACAAAAGGAAATAATAAACCCACACTTTTTAACTTTTGGACTGTCGCCCCTTCATACCTGGATATGTTTCTGTGAATGCATACTCACTCCATATTTTATACAGGCTAGAAATTATGTCGTGGCAAGTTTGAGGTGCAGAAAATAAAACAAAGGTAGCAGAAAAGAAGATACGTGTGTAGGAACGGTTCCGCAGTACTCTTGGTTTGTTGGTAGATATGCTGAAACGAACGACTGGAAAAAGGAATAATGGCAATACCGCATGGGAGGTTTTAAGGAATACTGAGATAGCTGCGAGATAACTGGAGTCAATATTAAACTATAAAGAAATTTCGTGTAATATAAGAATGCTGGAATATTGGTTTCGCTGTAGATTTTGACAAATTCATTGAATACAATAGGTGTAATTTAGAATTAGCGACTATTCTTGGTACACTGTGCCCATAAGAGTCCATAAAGTATTATTCCACGGAAGAGATAGCTGCTAGTTTTTTTTTGCCGATAGGTCAACTTTCAGAAGAAGCACGGGAAGCACACAATAAATATAGTAGGTAGTATTCAGATTTTACAAGAAAAACACCAAGAGTAGAAGCATACATGAATTTAATTCATAAACTGCTCATAAAATCCGATCCAATAATTGCAAGTATACGCTCGCCTCCTAAGACCAAACATTCGTATACGATGACAGCAGTGGTTGTGCATTTGTTAAAAAAACCGTCTATAAATAATTATAAATCATCAGATCGTAATTCGACAGTGAACGTGGTAGGGGTATGACCCAACGCGCATGTGCATATCGTCTAGCTATATACAAACGCAAGGTACACAACATAGCACGTGGTTATATTTAAAATAGACAGAAAATCAGTTCATGTAATAATAAAATTGAAAAACATTTCATTTATATTAGTAATTAATTTTGAATATATTATTTATTAATTTTACTTACATTGTGCGGCGAAATATTTGTAAGTGACTAAAATTGTATAATAAAATTTTGAAAGTGTTTTCAATTATTTGAGGTTAATTTTTGTAAGTATTTAATTATGTTCTTTAATCAAACCTTTATTAATTGTATTTAATTTCTTTCTTCGGTCATTTTATCGTTTTCCTACTTACATAAATTATTTGCATAGGTAATAAAATTTTATTTTAGCCACGCCAAAGAAGTATAACTTCTAACGCGCGTACATAAGTACACGCACCCATGTTTTTTGTTTGTGTGTGTAACAGTTGTGTGTTAGCACGTACGTGTTATAAATAGTATCACATAAAGCGTACATTTGATGTAAAGTTTTTTATGTTACTTCAAAACGCGAAAAGACCTTAAAAATCTATATACAGATCAGTCATAGAATAAAATTCCGCTAGATTGCGCAAATGTTACACTGTACGGCGCATGAAAAGGCTTGAAAATGGAGCAAGTATGTACTGAAGCCATTCGGTATGCATAATTTTCGTGTAATCGGGCTGGTATGTAGATAAGTGGAATTCGAATGCATTGTGCGGTATGCCTAAAATATTCACTGAGCTCATTATGTGAATTTTGATAAACATGACGGTTTTTCTCTGTATTTCTAGTATGATTTTATTTTTACGCACTAAGATTTTTTGTTTTCTTCCTGAATAGAGGATGTATCAGGTGTGCTGAAGTGCCCGGCTTGCATTTTATTCAAGAGAAAATGACAACTTTCTGTTCTTTGTCATCATCTCATACTGGACTCAGACACACATGTATATTTAATTTTTGTTCGGCTAGAAGTATCCTAAGAAATCTTAATTTTATGGATGAGAGGGAAAAACGATCACGATGGATGCGTGCATGTATTCAGCTGGTGCATTGAACATATGCCATGGAGGAGAGGGGAAAGTGTAGGCATACCATGTCTTGGCACGAGAGATTTAATTTTGTCGTCTTAAAATATATTTATTTTTGCCGTTGGTAAATGCATTATGTAGTGTTCGTTGGCATATTTTATTTATTCTCTCTGTGTTAAGTTTTTTCGGAATTGTTATTTTTTCTTGTTGGTCATGACTATATATTTTTCACTGCTAATGGTATACTCCTAACAGTGACATCTACAGATATTTTACTGATGATGATAAGTAAAACTATATAAATGTTTTGTCAAAAGTGGCTAAAATTTTTGCAGTTGATGGGACAGTCATAAGTGATATCATACATTTTATTTTTTCATCCATGGCGATTAGAGATTTCACAGTGGATACAGAAATTCATTTTTATATCTCTAGTAAATTGTTTTTAAAACCTAGACATATTACATTTAAAAAAATGGTTGTTTATTTGCAAAATTCAAACGTATGTTGTATGCTTGTTAGGACTGTGCTTTCCTGACGAGGGCTAAGGACATCAATACATCGCTACATGAACGACGACCGACTATGTTTTTTTGGGGGAGGGGGTTAAAACATATCTTTATGCAGGTTTGTGTTTAATCTGATGGGTTATTCTTGCACTTCTTACTTTATTGTGTGGATATAAAGTCGGTGAGGTTCATGTTTTATGGAGCTTAGTTTGATAGTGGTCACGGTGAAAAAGGACTTGTGTGGGGTCGGTCGTAGGTGGACTCAGTCGTGGGTGGACTTAACTGTGGGTGGTTTCAGTAATGAGTGGACTAAGCTGTGGTTGGACTCAGTCATGGGTGGACTCGGTCGTGGGTGGAAACAGTATTTGTTGGGCCCAGTCTTTGGTTCAGCCAGTCTTGGGTTGAAACAGTCTTGGGTTGGACTGGACAAGTCTCAGGTTGAGCTAGTCTTGGATGTAGTCAGTTGTGGGTGAACTCGGTCATGGATGGACTTGGTCGTGGGTTGACTCGGACATGGGTGGAGCCAGTCTTGTGTGGAACCAATATTGGGTGGTATCAATAGAGAGATTTGGTTAGCTCTTAACATCGAGGTCTTGATAGTGGGTGAAGTTAGTCTTGGATGGAGTGAGCGAAGAGATTTAGGCGGCTCATAACAGCGAGGTCTTGAGAGCCGAGGAGAGTGAATGAGGTGAGTATGGAGCAGTGCCAGAATGAAAAGGTGGGTGAAATGGGAGATCCCCTAGAAAACCCGTCGAGCAATGACATCGACCAGCACTATTCCCACTTGCGAAAATCCGGTGACCCAGCCGGGGATTGAACCCGGTTCACCTTGGTGGGAGGCAAGCAGACTAACCGCTCAACTACCACGGCCTATTGGGTGGAGTTAGTCTTCGCATGTATTATATTAAAATAAGCCCAATGCAGACTAGTATGTGTAGTGAGGGAGAGGGTGTACCCTAATACAATCAGGGAAAGGGGTTTAATAAATGCTTTTGTGTTTGCTGTAAGTCAACACATATACCCACACCCCTTTTCCAAAAAATGAATCTGGCCTATGAAATCACTACACAAGTGCCATCTCAAGATTAATCAGGACAGCTATACAATTTATTAAAACACAATAATACAATTTATGTTGTTTACCTTCTTTTTATAGTGGAATGAGAGAGACAGACAACTCATTAGTAACTATTAATTTTTTATTCCCACTTATTGCCAAAATTGGTAATTTCCTAGAGTGAAACTGTTTAATTCATGTAAGATTTATTTTTCCTCATATTTCTCATGTTTTCATGTCCTTTTCGAAAGTTCTGGAGCCGACTAATGCTGGTCCTACTCGAGTCGCCAACATGATTTAAGTCTGGTATTCGAGCTCGTGAGAGGCATGTCTGTATGCATGCTCCAGGTAACTATATATTTCTTTGTTCTTACCACTATAGAGTAAATAGTAAATTGTAGATTTGGAACCTCTCTCTTTTGCGTCTCCCGGAAGCAGCACTGCCTCTACTTCTTCCAAACTCGTGGCCCAGGAATTTTAAATATTTTAATACAATTCGAGCATATTTAGGTTTTGTGCTGTGCTTTTGGCCCATCTGCCTCAACAGCAGGACTTACGTAAGAGCATCATATAAGGATTTTTTGTAGAAAAAATGTAATGGGAAAATTAGAAAAAACGGGAGAGAGATAGAGAGGACAAATAGATAAGAAAACAAGCACATAGTGCAATGACTTGAGCGGTGGAAGGGGTGATTATGTAGTGGTGGAGGACACCAGGGGAGTAGAGGAGGAAGTGGGGATGGGCAGAGTCTGGGGANGCAGGACTTACGTAAGAGCATCATATAAGGATTTTTTGTAGAAAAAATGTAATGGGAAAATTAGAAAAAACGGGAGGAGAGAGATAGAGAGGACAAATAGATAAGAAAACAAGCACATAGTGCAATGACTTGAGCGGTGGAAGGGGTGATTATGTAGTGGTGGAGGACACCAGGGGAGTAGAGGAGGAAGTGGGGATGGGCAGAGTCTGGGGAAAAAAAACGGAAGATGGGAAGGTGCCATACCATTACCTATCTCAAAAATACAATAAAACTCAATTTTAAGAACTTTACTATTTTTAATTTTAAAAAACATGGGGGCGTCCACCACTTACCACAAAGGTGGACAAGAAACCATACTGTGGCACTTAACCACCAGAATCAAAAATAGTAATGTACACTAGCTTAGTCTATAGAAGGAACCTTAACTACTGGATCAATATGAGACACTGCTACGGCAATAAATAAATAATTTAATATCAAAAAGTTCTGGGACAATTTACTCTACAATACTTCATAATACACATAGTTACACTAAAGGAATAGTTAATATCGCAAACAAAATACAACAACCATAGTTCATTCTTCTGATAGAGAGACATAAATTGATCTTCTGGCGAGACTCATTAAGCACGAACATTAAATAATAGTTTCAACTGCCTGCCTGATACTGACCATTACTAAAGCCATCGCATCTACATGCGTAACAATGGGAGGACAATCCAAATGAAACGACAACAACATTATTACATATATCTGTGCAGCAAGAACTTTACTGGCGTACAAAACCCAACTAATCGTAAAAAATCTAATTACAAACAATTTACGATGTGGCAATATACACAAAGTAAATTGACTTGTATGGATGTTATTTCTGTGCCAGTTGCTTCACAGCTGTTTTGAACCTGCACCCTCTCGCTGCTTTACTTCACCTTCCTCACTGATGAACAAAAATAATTCACATTGTCGTTAGTCCTGTAATTCGGCCTTAAAAGAATCACATATTGTTTAGGGGTGTGTAGATGAACCCAAATTACCCACTCCCCTCTTTCACTTTTAGGTACGTCTATTATGGATATTTGAAAAAATCAAGAGCCTTATGCCAGCTCTTATCGGCTCTCCACTCAACGAATGTTTTAGGTGGTCCATATGGGTGGGCAGCCCGATGCCCTACTGCATCTCATGCTCTATTGGTGGCCAGAGTACGATGTCTCTGAACAAACAACAGCCTAGCTTGGCTAAAATACATATTTTCCTCCTTCCGGTGAAACTGCTCTGCTTCATTGTGGCGCCCTTCCGTGTGACCAAATTCGTTTCTAAATTCATAATCCTTCTACTAAAGACAACCGAAAACCTGTAGGTAAACTTTCCTGATTGTTGCGAATGCAATATATTTATGTCACATATTTTGCCTTATAAATATTCATGGTAAACTTTTTATCGCCAACTATGCTCAAAATTGTACTCTTTGAAATATCCCTGCTTCCAATAAAATGTATTCCTTTACAGCTAACTTGTATGTAAGTTATACAACTCTGGAAAATTCAATTTATACATAGGAAACATGACAGCAAGGCATCGCCAAATTTGTGATGTCGCTGAAACTCCTCACAAGGCAATATAAGCACATGCCTTCACCACCACTTACCCACACTTCCCGGCAGTGTGCATATGTGTATGTATGGAGCACATCAACTCTCCACCATACTTCCAGAAAAAAAAAACCAACAGTGTACATGAGTGCCAGCAACTCACCCCTCCTTTGCTTAGTGCAAGTGGGATGCATTAGGTTTTACATGTGTGCGAAACCCCATCCCCGCCCATCTGCTCCAGGCCAGATGATCCCTTCGATGCACGACACCGATGAGTTCCGTTAACCCTGGTGAACAGCCGACTACAGCGATGGCATCTTGTGGCCTTTCGCACCATGGGGACTGTGTAATCATAGACTGGCACACATCCAGTGGGATAATATAGAGACTGTGCCTGAAGTGTATATGACTATGCCGAGTCCATATCTCTTCATGCTTGTCCAAATTCAAAATAACACCTGCAAGTGACAAGACTCTGCATAAGCACAGCGACTGCCATTAGCAATTAAGAGCTTGAATTTTGAACTATGTGCTGACACGCTAATGTGTACCACTGTGGGCCAAACTGCGGACTTGTGTAATCATGACATAAGAACCCGATGGTTCCGGGGTTCCATCGACCATGTTTTCTGCTCGTTTTCATGCAAGTGCTCTGTGGTTGTGAACACTGGATCAACACCAACTAACTTAAAGCGAAAACTCCGGAAATGTAACTTCACTTGGTGTGATCGAATTGTGTAAGTTAACTACATGTGTGCTCTGTGTCTATGGTGTACTATGTCAAGTGCATGGCACTACAGGAACTTGCTGCTACGAACTTAGATAGTTTCTTCCTGTGTACACGATGCCAACAGACACCAGCCTGCCAACACATAATATTCCCAGCTACTCTTAACCCTAACAACAGTGTTACTGGCTACTGAACACGACCGTAATCCTGCCAACAACGTCTCTGCAGAGGGAACAAAACAGAAGATACATGCTGTGACAGTTGCAGCCTACAAGCCACTACAGAGGAGTTTTGTGATTTTCAGAGGAGTCAGTTCATGTGCCAGCAGCATACCTCATAGCTCCGCCTCCCACCACTGCAACAAGAACCAGTCTGCATGTGCAAACCAGCCTTGACACCAGCTTCCGCTCAAACCTTTTTCACGCCACTTCTCAACATGGCCTAGATACAGCCTGACACCATCTTCACTAAAATAACAACACTTCCTTGTGCTCTGCCATCAGTATCAGCTGTTTATACTCTCGCTCGCTTCCAATCGCTACCAACTTTTGGAGGACTAATAACTGAAGATCATGCTGCCTTCCTCAATGATTGCAATAGTAATATACTGTGCTATGGTGTAGAGGAGGAGGGCTGACCTAATTGCTTTGTCGATAGAATGAGCATTGATGCGACACAATGGTGGTATTGTATAGCTCACAATTATTGCATATCCTGGGAAGAACTCCGGCACTCTTTTGAGTGTTGTTTCGGGGGCAACTTTTCATCGTTCCAACCACACAGTCACATCGCGTTCGAACAACAGAAGCCTGGTGTTTCTCTTTCTACATTGGAAACGCAGAAATTTAATCTGGTACGAACCTACCACCTTCCAATGTCTACAGAAAAAGAATTAAATTTGTAGTGGGGACAATACGACCGGAGTTTCGTAGAGCACTTGTACCATTAGTTCACAATCCTATAGACAACTTCATGTGCTATCTGGTAATCCTAGAGCTGAGTTCAAATGCACATGTTCTAACACACTGCAAATACACACCTGTGCTCCTATGCAGGTACCAAGATGGTGTTTACGAATGACAGTCAAGCTGTGAAAACAACCGTGTAATTGCATTTAGAAAAAATTCACAAATTACTGTCAGTAAAATAGTGCAAACTGTGGGGAGTACTGTGGGCAAAAATGTTACATGTGACTCTATACAACTGTATCCTAGGCATGAACTATCACCCTACGCATGCCTAAATTGCAACAGAGAGCAAATGCATTCGAATGATGAGTGTCCCAAATGTGCCAAACACCCATACAAATCACATAACAACCAATCACTTTCGGGAAGTGGTCCAGCGAGGTAGAGAGGCAAGATGCTGACTACCCCCAGGAAACATGCTGCTTCCCTAGACAAACATCTCAGCAAATTCTGTTAACACAAATAATCAACAACTGAAATAAAGCTATCTGCATACCAGTACTTATGAACAGTCAACAATGCTATGCACTCATAGACAGAGTCGCTTCGCACATGTTTGTATGAACTTAACAGACAACAGTAAAATCAAGACAGCTACACAAACAGTGCAATAGCCACTCGTCAAAACACATGTGAGACAGTGGGTGAAGTGAAATTTACCATGCTTATTTGGGATGTTGAGAATGTCACAACTGCCTTTGTGTCTCAGGACTGGAGGGAAGAAGAGATACTGGGAAAACTACTGTCAACATAGCAGAAATCTGTGGTGGAGGTAGTTGCACGACGAATCCACTTCGCCTGGAATGAGTGCCGAACAGTCTATAACCTAGAGGCATGGCCCACGAGATGCATACCGGTGATAAAGTTGGACGAGCTTGACCATTCCATACCGCCCGAGTATCGTAATGTACACTGAAGAGCCAAAAAAAATGGTATAGACGTGCGTATGCAAATAACAGAGGTAGGGAACCAATCAGAGTAACGCGATGCGGTCGGCAGCTAGATCGGTTACTGCTGCTATAATGGCAGGTTTTCAATATTTAAGTGAGTTTGAATGTGTTGTTATAGTCGGCGCACGAGAGATGGGACATAGCATCTCCGAGGTAGCGATAACAATTGGATGTTCGCGTACGACCATTTCACGAGTATACCGTGAATATCGGGAATCCGGTAAAACATCACATCTTCGACATCGCTGCGGCCGGAAAAAGATCGTGAACGAACGGGACAAACGACGACTGACGAGAATCATTAAACGTGACAGACATGCAACCCTTTCTCAAATTGGCGCAGATTGGATTTGTGGACGGCCCTGAGGATTCATGATGTGAATTGCATCCTGCATACCTTCAGACATTAGTCGAGACCATGCCACGTAGTCTTGCGGCACTTCTGTGTGATCGGGGGGCCCCAAACGATATTAGGCCGGTGTACCAGTTTTTTTGGCTCTTCAGTCTATTTCTGTATGTTCTCAATGAGCAGCACAATGCATTCGCCGCTGCCACCCATTACACCATACGAACATCACGGAACACAGCATACCACTGATCCACAATAAAACTATATACACATATGAGTATTACTACCAGCCACACCAGTGTAAAATCATTAAAGAACAGTTGCAGGAAGAGCTGGATGAAGGAGTGTTCGAGCCAACAGGCAGTCTATACAACTATGCTGTAATGCTCGCACCCAAAAAAGATGGTTCTTGGCATTTTTGTGTAGATCTTCGGCCACTTAATAAAATAATACAACATGTTTCACCTCAATTTATTAACATTAAGGATGCATGCATTAGCTGTAGCCATGCCAAGGTCATGTAAATTGATCTTCATAGCAGGTAATGACCGATACACATGAAACTGGAGCATTCACATGACTGATGCTGATTTCAATTCTAGGAAATGCAATTTAGCCTGAGGTGTTGTGCACTATTTAATTTACATATAACGATGGTATGAGTCTTGGATGGTTATATACAGTGAGTTTAGGAAAAGTGTGTACAAACTCGGCCACATGATTCGTGACCGGAAAAGAGGAAGAATTATATAGGATGCCCATGGTCCATCTCAAATAATAAGGGCCATATAAGTCCTTAAAGGCGGCGGGCGACAATCGTATTATATAGGATATTATGCGAAGTACTTGCATTAGAGAAACACAAATCTGTATATAGATTAATTAAACCAAGATCTTGGATAAAATTATTGTATGGTACACCGTAAACACCCCCATCATGTAAATAATTGCAGTAGGCACCCTTCGATTGCATGCAAGATTTACACTGTGGGGTTAAATAGATTATAGCTAACATCCGATGAAGCAGGACGTCGTAATTAGCAAATATGGCCCCCTAGTTGCAACTCTCTAGGACCCACCATTTCTGGTTGCATCGCAAACTGAGAGTACAGTGGTAGCATTGCCATGGCCTGGTGGGTAGGTAACATGTTCTGCGCCCGGTGGTAAACTTAAGTTGGTGGTATGATGCACGATGTTATACGTCACAGCCAGCTCCGCTTTTCCCTCCTGAGCAGTGCAGTTTCACCACCCGTCTGCCCAAACAGCCTGTCACTGCTTTGATTCACTAGGTACTGCAGACATTAGCATGGATGCATACACAAATTCTGAAATGACTGACTTGGGCTTGGTGTATGGTAGAGTTAAATGCAATGGCAGGGCAGCTGCGCATGTGTACAGCCAAAGATACCCTGAGCGACGCCAGCCGAACCACCAGACATTCACACACCTTACACAGTGACAACGTGAAACAGGCATGTTTTAGCGTCGATGTGGACCTGGTCGACTAATAACCATCCACACTCTGCAGTTTTAGGAGGTGGTCTTAGATAATGCAGCGGACAACACCTCGGCGAGCACCAGCGCGATCGTGCGGAGAATGGATGCATCGAATGGCACAATATGGTGATTCCTCCATGAACAGATGCCGCGACCATACAATGTGCATAGAGTACAAACAATGGGGCTAGCAGATTATGCCCCGCGGCTAGAGATTTGCCAGTGGTTCATGCAGCAGTGTGAAAGGTATCTTTATTTCCCAGTGATTGTGGTGTTTACAGACGAAGCCATGATAATAAAAAAAGGCTTTTGCAACAGTATACATGTTCACATGTGGGGCGACTCTAACCCACATGCAACTATAAGGGGAGGCTACCAGCACCGCTTTGTTATCAACATTTGGTATGGCATAGTGGGGGACAATGTAAATGGCCCATTCTTGCTGCCAAACCATGTATCAGGTTTTCAAAATTATGATTCCCTACAGTTCCGACTGCCACAGTTACTGAGGGATGTTCCACTCACCATCAGAGAACGTATGTGGCGGCAACACGGTGGTGAAGCACCCCATTTGAACAGGATTGCATGTGACTACCTTAACACAGAGTATCCCGCTCGCTGCATTTCTGGCTGTGGGGATTTCTTAAGGCATGTGTGCACGAGACTACTGTAGAATTTGAAGAGGACCTGTTAGTGAGGGTCATGGCTGCCTGCGATCAAGTGCGAGACATACCAGGCGTTTTTAAATGTGTCCACCAATCTCAAATTCGCCATATGAAATGCATTGACATTGGAGAGGCACGTTTCAAAGATTTATTGTGAAATTAGTTGTGATATGCCACCTGCATAAACTCGAATGGCTGTACTGTCTGTTCTGTTGTGCTATCAGGTAGTGCCCTAACTACCAATGAAGCATTGATACGTCACTGAATTTACATGTGTTTAACCACATTATTACAGAGTCGTGGTACTGGGCCCATTAAGTCATTTTGACTACTTTCAACATATCGCAACATCGAGTGCATTATACATCACACATCATCACTTGATGCATCAAGCATGTGATTATCATGGATATAGTCACAGTTAGCCAGAAGAACCAAAATACTGTTGTCTTCGTTTCTATCCTGTGCTGAACAATCTTCCACTTACACCACTACACTTTGGTGTAGCACATTTCCTAATGCTGATCTGTTTGCTGTATGTTGGTTCCTGGCCATACTCATTCGGTGGGTAATCCCCACTGTAACCTACAATGCTTCCTGCATTGCCTACTCACTAGGTCATGGTATTGCTACCACTGAACATGAGTTTGCTATTTAACTGGAACCTTGGGGGGGTCAATAGAGTGGCAATTAGCGGGCCTTTTTTGTTAATTACGATGTCCTGCTTCATCCAATGGTATCCACAAAAAAATTAACTTCACTGTGTAAATGGTGGATAGTATAAAATGTACCAACCCTATTATTTACTTGATGGGGTGTGTACAGCATACCATACTTTCCTTCTTTCAAAGATCTTGGTTTTATTAATCTATATACCAATATGTGTTCCTCTAACACAAGTACTTTGCATAATAATCCACGTATTATGCTTGTCACACTCTGTCCTCTGCCTTTAAGAGCTTCTACAGCCCTTACTATTTGAGATGGACCATGTGCGTCCTATATCATTCTTCCTCTGTTCCAGTCACGAATCATGTGCCCGAGTTTGTACAAATGTTTCCTAAACACGTTGTAGGTTAGCTCACGATGGCATTACTTGACTCTGTCGTCATTTTGTCTGAGTCATGGGAGGACCACATACATCCTCTATCATTAGTGCTTGAACGACTTGAAATGAATGAGTTATCTTGTACTAACAAAAAGTGGAATTTGGGTAAGCATTCAATGCAATTTATAGAGCACTTAGTGGATGTGTATGGCAGATGTCCTACACCAGAGAAATTAAAACTTATTCATGATTATCCATCTCTAAAGCCCGTTAAGAGTTACATCCATTTTTTGGATTGATTAATTGGCTATGTGAATATATGAAAGGTTTTGCTACTTTCACAGAACCAATTATAAACTCGCTGTCACCTGCACAAAAGTTATGTTTTACCAGTGAACAATCTTAGAGTTTAGATACTGAAATCAAAATCTGCTTATATAACTGCCCATTACTAGCATGTTAAAATCCCAGTCGTCAACTATACAAACTGATGTTAGTGAACAAATACTCGGTTCAGGGTTATTACAGTACAGTATATGTGGTAACAAATTCATCATAGACTTGAGCAGTGCCAATTTCAGTTCTTTAAATGCAGATATGAAATCAATGAGCAGGAGTGATTATCTGTTGTGTGGTCAGGGAAATGATATGGTCAGTTTATTGATTACCAATTCTTCACTTTACCCACAACCAACATATTTTAAGTGTGGTTTAACAGCAATAAAGAGACCTGTAGAAAAACTAACTCGCTGGGAACATGTTTTTACAGACATTCAACTGTGAAGTCCAAAATGTGGCAGGCGAGGAAAATCTGGTAGATGTGCTATCCAGGTCACCAGGGGAAGCTTTTGCTCGAGACGAACAAGAGTTGTTAACCATTTTCCCCCCTTCACCAACTGACCTCTCCACTCCCTCTATCTATGTCACATGTGTCAAACATCCTGCAAGATGTGTATACACGACTGATATAATTACAGCTCTTGTTTTCCATTGCACACAAGTGGGCGCAATGGTGCAATGAGTATACTGAGGACAAGTGGTGGGTAATATACAGAATGAGTATAAAAGAAAGCCCCGACTTTGAAGGTCTATAATATCAAAACCAAACAACTTACAATCATGATTGACCAATAAAATGAACCGTGTAACTGTGAACATTCATAAACGTTCAATGTGACAACGAGTGGTCCCAACGACATGTACACGATAATCAAACTCATTCCACTCTCTTGTCAGCATGTCCAGTGTTACGATTTGGATGGCATCCGTAATTCTCGTTTTGAGGTCGTCAATGTTAGCCGGCAATGGTGGACGAAACACTTGACCCTTTATGTACCCCCATAAACAAAATCACACGGGGTAAGATCTGGGCTTCTTCGGGGCCAGTGATGAAGAGCCTGGTCACCAGCTGCTCCTCGACAAATCCAGCATTGCTGCAACGTCTTGTTCAGGTATTCGAGAACAGCTAGGTGCCAATGGGGTGGTACACCATCCTGCTGGAAAATGAAGTCTTCTGCCTCCTCTTCTAACTGAGGAAACAACCACTCTGTAAGCATGTCCAAATAAGGGATTCCAGTAACAGTGGGCCCGTGAAAAAAGAAAGGACAGAAAACAGTGTCTTTGGATACATATAATATAAGTATGATACACAGCCATCACAGCCATGCTCTTATTTTTTAACGAGGCACTCTTAGCCATTACGGCCACTCCACACCCCGGCCGCCCAGTCGGCGGGGAAGAGGGATCACACCATCTCATCGCAGACATGACCAGCGCTCACCCAAGTTTACCAAATCCGAAGCCCCAATCTGATTCATAAGATCGCACCGAGCATGTCCTACCACAAGGCCTGAGATCCTAGTACTCAGTTTACCAAGTGTGTGGTGTAGCCGGAGCAACACCCACACCCCTAACGTCATCACAGGACGGCACCGGAACAGGTGCCTGCTCACTGCCCGGCTCTTCATCAAGAGGGGGAATCTTTGCGAGCCTCCTCCAGCATGCGGAGTCAACCACTGCCAGCATGAGTCCAACCTCTATTAATCAGTACACCAGTGAAAACCACTGGTGGGGCTCACCTGATCGTCCCGTTCTACCTCTTATTTTCCATGGCACAAGTGGGTTTTCCCATGCCCCACTGCCAGAGCCGCCACCCACGGGCAGGGAGACGCGGAGTCTCTCTGAAAATTGGTGGGTACCATCATCCTAGTCCGGTTTTATACCCTGGTTTTTCGTCACCGAGAGCCGTGCTCGCCACGCCGCCCATAAGGCTCGCCCCGCTGACATCAGACACTTGTCCTTTACCATACATAGAATTTCTTCACAGGGAAATTCCTGTTTTGGGCCCCAACAGCCTGAATGCCAAGAGGTCCAACACCCCACCAAGTGGTCGGGCCTAGGTACTAACTATCGGCCCAAGCCATCACGACAGATACCCCTGACCAGCCACTAGGAAGCTGGTATCCCATAGGGCATGGGTGGCGGAACCCAATTAGTTTAAACAGGGTGGCACAAGAAGCCTTGGGTCACCATGAGTGTTGAGAGGCTATAAGAGACGCATCACACACCCTTTCTGGAAGTCGGTACGGAACCAGACTCGGCTGCTATAACATAGTACTTCCACACCACCTCAAGTGTCCAGACTCCTTCCACCCACCGGAGTGATCGTATAATCCTCCCCCCTGTCTTTGGATACAGCGCAAAACACATTCACTTTGGGGGAAGCGCGCTCGTGTTCGGTGGTTTCATGTGGAGGCTCCTGATCCCATATCCGCACGTTGTGCTGGCTCACCTTACCATTTGTACGCAATGTCGCTTCATCGCTTAAAACCAGCTTAAACATGAAGTCATCGTCTACCTCGTCCTGGGCACATAAAGGAAACATCAGACCGTCCCCTTCACATTGATGTGTCGAATGCGAGCTCGCTTCCCCCTCACCACCTCAAACCGAGTGTTACAAATGCCATCCAAACCGTAACATCGGACATGCTGACAAGAGCATGGAACGAGTTTGATTGTCGCGTAGATGTCGTTTGGGTTGCTTATAGTGGTCACATTGAACATTTGTGAGTGTATGGTAAACAAACTTCACTGTTCCACCGTTCATTTGATTGGTCAATCAAGGTTGTAGGTTGTTTGGTTTTGATTTTTTAGACCTTAAAATTTGGAGTATTCTTTTATAGTCATCCTGTCCTCAGTATACTCATTGCACACACTTGCGCGACATGGAAAACAACCGCTGTGTGCTTTGGCGCACAGCTACCACAGTCCGTTATGCTTGCTGCCCGCCATAGTCAACAATGTATAGGGCAGGCAGGATTGTGGCACCTCGGGATGGCAAAATATTGGTTTCTTGCCAGTCAGTTGGCATCCAAATGCTTTAAAAAATTTCGTAATGCTTCCATTAATTTTGCCATCTTGATTTAACGACCTTACTCTTGTGATTCGTAGTAGCCCAGTACTTATTTCTCACTATAATCAATTTAATTTGTGCAGTTTGCAGTTTATTCTGTATCGGCCAACAGCACACTTGATGTGCCAGCCCGTTCAGTGTGCTTAACATCTATGTCACACAACGTAGTGATTGTCGTCAGTGTAATGTTCGTGAACAGATGTGCGTGTGTTTATCTATGTAAACTCATCGTGGTAAGTAAAGGGACCTAGCCCGCTTCTGGCGGAAGACTACCTACTTTTATTAAACTGTAGTGTGTGAAGCCATTGTAGCACGGCGAACGTCAGTACCTGACCAATATTAAATGGACGTTCGTCTTTTGGGCAATTTTAAGTTTTATTACTTCTCATAACTCGTAAGTGGCATAACTTTACTTAGAAGCTAATCCCGATGAGGCGATTGGGAAGTCTTAATATCCCAACAACCATCACACACATGAAGGAGCATTGAGACGTCGCAAATCACTGAACATTCGACCCACCAGGGGAGTGCAGGGTATTCTTATTTCACGGATGTAAGCACTAACTTGATCCCACTCTGTTCTTTTTATATGCTATTTGCACCATTCCTAATATATGTTGCCGCAAATTAAATGCTGTGAATTGACTACCTGATCCTACTAATTAAGTCGAACACCTTCATAATCCTCATGTTCCAAAAAAAAAAAAAAAAATGAAAATGTTGTTCATACAGTGAATGCAATTTTTGGCATGCCTTAAGTAAAAAGTTACAATAAAACAACTTCTATAAATAAAATCATTCTTGAGTTTATACTAATCACCACATATTCTAATAATTTTATTTCAGAATATTGGAACATTTTCAAGCCACCTATTGCTATTTTTAAGATAATCACACAATGTTGTGACATTTTATTTTTATCTTCAGCATCAGTTATGATGGTTGTGAACGTAACATGTAAAATTTTTGCATCACTGAATAGAAAATTAATAATTGTTTGGCCTTATTAAGAACTATGTAACTATGTTAGGTATAATGCAGTTTGGCCTTGAGATTCAATAATTAACTGCTACTTTTGTCGAATATTTTCTGTATTTGGAATTACAAATCACTCTATATGTATACATTGGTATGGAAAATTTGGATTGACATGGTTGTGGGTAACAAATAGAAACATGTTAAATATTTTTAAAATGTTTCGCTAGCAGTGTCAAAAAATTCACAAAATCTACACTACATTGCTATTATAATCACAAAATTACAAAAAAATATACTTTTGAGTGTATGTGTGATTAAATACAAGATTGATCAAAAAACTAATTGCAGTTAGTATCAAATATACATCTCTTTGATTCTAACTAATTTTAGCACACATTGAAAAAATACTACTTCACATACGTACGATATCACATTTAAAAGAGATAAGGTGAACAATTCATAATGTCATTTTGAAGACTTTGAGGATATGTTCACAAAACTAAACACAATACTTCATATCAATGTATCGTTAAAGAAGCTTTTATTTTAGTATTAATTAATATTATAGTGTCTTTGAATTCTAATATTTTCTTCTGCAGAAAATCTGTCTTCAAAACCCCACAGGACAACATCGATACTGAAATGGGCCAGAAATCGCATGGTCTTCATTTATTTAGCACCAGGAATTTTGCTCAGCACCTGAAAGGGGAAAAAACAAAATTAACAAAACATTCTTTCCTCAGTGAAATCAACTCGCTTTATATCTTACTTTGTGCTAAAGTTTACCTGGATTTCACGCCCTATTTAATATTACATATCTGTTCGAAATAATTACACGTATACACATATGCAACCTGTGTGCTCAATAGCTAATAGAAATGTATTGTTGTTGTTTCCAAGGCCACCAGTCATGAAACACTTAGGTTATCGCTCTTCCCTTTACTCTCAGTATAAAGTTATTCATTCGGGGTGGGATATTTACTATGTTCTGATACAGAGCTCTCAGAAATTTTTACATTCTTCCTGCAGTTACCATTTGACTTTTATTCAAATGGATCTGGCATACAAATGACGATCCAACTCATTTCCTAGATATTATAGGCCTTCTGTTATGTCAAGGCTTTGAGCGAACCCATCAAACAGTCCTTACTGATTGTTTTCAATCTACAATGCAGTTAACACTGATATATGGAAAGGATTATTGTCATGGTAATACAGGAAAGACATATTCCAAACTGTCAGCACAGAATGGGATGCATGTTAGTGTCAAAAATGTCAGTACTACTGGAGGTCGTCTATCCATAAATTTAAACTATTGTCCCAAGCCAAGAAAAAATCTCCAAACCATTAAACATACACCACCAAATTTCACGGTCAACAAAACACACTTAGGTAAGTACTATTCACAAGGCATCCAAATGCCAGATCATGCATTGTGAATCATAATTTCTTATCTAGTTTGGTACTGTGCAGGTCCACTGGGACCAACTGTGGTTTTGGTATGGTTTAAAATCAATGGATACATTTCCTCTCTTAGTGCATTTGTCAAGTGGGATGTCATGTACCACGTACAAGGAAGGCACGAACTTTTTGTGTTTGTTTTTGTAAAGAGTCGAGAGAATTGTGTGCGTTCGAAAGTGGCATGATTTTAGGGACCCTATTATTTGGTTTTTGCATCAGAGATTTCCTTGCGGTTAAATTTGCCTTGTTAAACTTTTATCTATGTCACATTCAAGTGGAAATGTCATGAAAGCAATGTCCCCAAGTATCGTTTTAGTAGCCCCAAGATACTAATCGGAACTTAACGAACTCTGAAGCATGCTGTGGAAGATATTTGTCAGATGGCCATTTCAGCAATTGAAGAGTATTTCCACCACACCTCATTTACAGAGACCAGTGATAGGACTCTACACTAGGATGTTATGGCACTTGATTATCATTTCCGTGGCACTAGACTGGGGAAATCACGGACGTCACAGCCGGAGGGGAAGGGGTGATAAGGGGACGTGTCCCCTCCCCAATAATTCTCCAACTGTTAACATATTTTTCCCTGTTAAGTGCTAGGTAGTTTTAATATGATATAAAATAAATTTCATATAAAACTACTGTAGGGAAAATTGCTATTGAAAATGTAAGTTCAGAAATTAAAAAATGCTGTTTTGCAACAAAACTTATATGTGTTTTAACCTTTTTATAACAATAACATATCACGTGCATAGGTCTCCTAGACACGCGACTGACAACACCGTACAATTAATCCTGCCAAATTAAATAATCGAAAAATATTAGAAAAATATTTTCCCAGAAAGATAGGATGGAGTAGCGATTTTGTGCGCACAAACACTCATACGATTAAAACTGCAAAAAAAGCACTCATCATGTGAAATTTGCCTGTGTCTATATTCTATCAATTATTTCTGTCTATATATAAGTACCATTTTTTTTGTAGATTAACGAGAGCTGGTTTTCTCATACCGAGTGAGTCATACGTAACTAATTCTGAAATCTTCACAAAACATTTAAAGTCATAACAACGAATTAAATCACAAATAAAAAAGAAAACAATTTACAAAATACGGAAGTAAAAATAAAACCTTCACAGCCTTCTAGAAGCAGTGGAGCGCAGACACTCAATACAAATTTACAAAGCTGTTATTCGATCCGTCCGTCCGTTAAAAGTTACAGCTTGCCAAGTTTTCGTCGGGAGGAAGAAAATTAGTTGGTCATGTAACGGACAAACAGAAGGATGAGACAACTAGCAAATGTGAATCAAAGGGGTACAATTTATGGACGGAATCAGGTACTTGATAAATGGAATTGGTAGCAAAGTATTAACATGAAAAAAATGAATCGTACTTCTTTGTATGTTATTACTGCCTAGATAAAACTTAAATTTTAAAGTGTGCGTCTAAGTAGATATAATGTTGAAAACATTAATGATTTAATTGAATAATTTTCTCATTGTCGTGGCATTGTACTAAAAACTCTTTTAACAAGCATGCAGGCAAACAATTTTTGTTGGTAAAACTATTTGCAAGGGAATTTCTGAATAATGCTTCTCGGAATATATTAAATTTAAATGTTGTTATAAACTAATGAGTATCATTCCAATGACAAAATGATATGGTGATACACAATTAACAAAAGAAAACATTAGTAAGTAAAATTTCATACATTAAAAGTTGGATATTAAAAAAACTTAATGGCTGCACGGATTTTTGCTTAAACTTTATTACTGCTTAACAAATGTTGACAAAATGTATCAACCAATTATTATAATTGAAACGTCAGTAAAATGTAAAAATAATGAACATATGTAGCAAATTTTCTAATTTTGAAAATAACGTACCTTTGTTTCTAAGGTTGCCTGCAAAATGTCCACACGACTATGCAATTCTCAAAGAAAATAATTAACTGTAGTAGTAACATTTGTAATAGTAACGCAAGGAACAATGTTTTCGGATCATCTTGGGAGTAAATAAACGGTTAATTTTTTTCCATTTTAAGGCAGTAAATACTTTAATACTGGATATGATCAACTATAAAGTAAATGTAACGGCATTTGTAAGAAATACTAGCATTTTAATGTAGCTATATACTATTTTGTCTTAGAACTTTTAATGAGTCAGAAGAAATGTTGAGATATCCCGCCATAATAATTGTAATACGTCGAGAATGCAAAAATTATAATTTGTCTGATATCTGTTAGTTGTTGTCTATTAGTTTTTATGAATCAAATAAATTACGCAAATCTGACGTAAGTAATATGGCACTGCAGTCATCCAGAAACTAGTTGAGATGATGGTGCATTGGGAAGGGAGGGGGATTATTAGCAGAGTTTATATTAACTTGTAATGTATTTGTATGTACAACAAATGTAAAAGTATTGTGTACTATTATGAAATTTGCAGCCATATTAGCTGTAGTAACATCAAATTATTAAAATTACACATGAAAAAATTTAGTATTCATCAGATTTGTACTTAATTAAAATGTCCGTAAAGAACATATAACATGTAACGCACATAAAGAATAATATTCGTAATTTATGCATGTATGCATTTAAGTATGTGTGCATTTAAGTATTTACCTAGTGCATACTAGGTACCCTGTGCATGTAGGTATGTATTTACTTTATATTATTTTTAATTAAATACTTTTACTTATATATTTTATTCACCCCCCTTTCCCTTCTATACCGAAAAGGTTTTTGTCTACTATTAGCACCCCCCCCCCCAATAATGAGNGGGGGGGGGGGTAAACTATTAAGTTCTTAAATGAGGCACGTGTACTCGTGAAGGCTATCAGAATAAACATATCAAAATTTCTCGAACCTCCGAGTTAAACACCGTCCGAAATTCTGGAAAATGGCCACCGATATATGTATTTGAAAAGGGATTCCAACAAATAGCGCTAAAATAAACGTGAAATTTTGTAGGGCCAAAATTGAAGGGAAGAAACTTGCCTACAAAATATGTATGTACAATTTGTCAATATGTTAAAGATTAAGTGGATATTAACAATTTAATGCGAAAAACAAAACTTTTGTTCATTGAACATGCTACCTACAAGTAAGTGATCAGCATAGACATTACGAGTTTGAGATTCCGTGGACGATGTATTGTTTACTGTCCAGTTAGACTGTTATTAGTTTAGCGTAAAATTATATTATTCATTTATTAATCTCTACCCCAGCTGCATTTATGTAATCTGGATTGACGGTTTTTCAATATTAGTGGAATGTCATTGGCCAACATTCTTTACGTGATTTTGGCTAAAAATGTTTTTCATATAATTGGCGTATTAAGAAGGTGAAGGGAAATATTTTGTAGAATTCAAACTGAATAAAGCAAAAATTGCGAAACTACTATCACACATAAGCCATATCATCTAAGGTACGAGATACTCCATGCGGAGAGACACAACACAACTCTTCCAGGGAATTATTTGCACAGTTAAGCTACAATATGAAGTAGAAAATGTCTTCGTTCTTGAGTTGCCGGGAATTCCTAAGTCATTATTATTTGATAATGAAAGAATGCTTATGACTATAACTCTTCTACCAAATCTCCGACAATGCGCTGGTAGGAATACCAGATGAAGAACTACACAACACTCTGTATGCCATTGATTGTGGATATCATGTGCACTGTGTTGCATGACCAAAACTGTCACTTTATCATATATATTTGGAATGTACGTAATGCACATAAAAACCTTATGGAAATTACTCTATTACAGTTTTTTGTGGTTTTTCATAAATTATCTCTGTTACATAAATTAATGAATAGAAGAGGAGGTGTCGAAAACAACACTTTAGTTAATATTATTTCAGATAAAAATGCAGCATTAATTATTGGTTAAGATGATAAATTTTTATTGCGAGACTTGAAAAATAAAACACTTTTATAGGAGATATTCGAGATCTGGACTTAACGTCAAGACATTAACAGACGACCTGGACCGGACCTAACAATAGGTCAAACAGCTATTGAACAATCACAGCACTTTCAGTCTTTTACAGCTGTTGGACAAGATATAGATTTCCTTGTATTAATACACTTGGGAACAATTTTTAACACAAATTCTATTGAGTTCGATTTTTCAGTTGTATTAAGTTAAATAGGCATGCTGATTTCAAAACTGTAGTTAGTTTTCTTCTATCGCGTCAAGTTTTTTCTCTACAGCCTTTGTATGAATAAAATTATTCTCTGTGAACAGTATATTTGGTAATGTGTTCCTTTATTTTTCTTTGTATGCACATTTTGTATGACTTTTGGCACAAAGATAGGGTATCCTGTAGCTTAAAAATTTGACGTGATAGACAAAAACTGGGGTGATTTTTGGATTCAGATGTCAAAAGTTAGTAAAAAACAACCGTCAGATCTAAGTGAACGAAATGTGTGTTTCCCAGTGTAGTTGTTCTTACTTCTCTAGCCAAAGACATTTCTCCATTAAAAGAAAGTAAAAGTATAACTGAAATGAGGATATACTGTTCTGGATATCTGCAGAGTTCAACAACTATAAAAACACTTGGAGTGTTGCAATTGTATTCCTTTATAAGAAAAATGGTATTAATACATCTGCTTATTTTCTGGAAAAGGGAAAAGGGTATACATAAGTCTTCTGAAATCAGTGAAGATTGAAATGGCAATTTTTTTGTATTCAACAAGCCTCTTTCTAATTAAGACGAAGGAACTCGCCGACACATGAGAGTTACTCTGTCTCTAGTTCCTTCAGTGGAAAAACTTTTCCAAAAAAAAAACAGAGACCTCCCTCCACCCCCTCCTGGTGGCTAGGGATGCTTATATTTGGGTTTGCAAAAGCAATTGGTAACAAATTTTAGTTTTCCTTTTTTTATTTTGGAGTCCAAATGTATTGAATTTTTTCCCAAAGCCCCATCAAAATACATAAAGACAAAACATGGTCACCCAAATGAATACGACATGATTATTTAAAACCCATAAAAATGTTACAAGATAATTCCCTTAGTTATACAGAAAATGACTACTGCATAAGACCAATCGGACTATTAATTGACATTATTAAAAAAATCACTACATTAAAATAAAAAATCCATAGTTTGACTTATTACGTAACTTTTACAACATTATATAAGCAGNCCCCCCCGCCCCTGATGAACAGAGTTTCCTCCTATATAAATTCCCTTTCTTCTTCTCTCTAGAAAAACGAGAATCCAACCCTTATATGTCTTCAAAACTTCACTCTCGAACAATATTCGATGTTCATGAAATGTAGACAGCGCCCCATGGTGACATCACATGCTGCATGCATGCCTCCAGAAGTTGTTGAAGACATCATAGGGAAGGAGGGAGGGAGCGACGTGAAAGCCAGCAGGCCGAATTGCATTCAGTTCCCCACAAGCACATTACAGCAGCGGCAGCGAGCGAGTGCAACGTGGCACACACACCTAGGTAAGACATCAGTGGGCAATCTACGTAGATTCTCGTAGAACAGCAACACATTGTATGGGTTTTCTTAAAGCAGGTGCTAATGTAGATGTGACCACGTCCCTGTGTGTGATGCTTCGAGAGAAGTAATTATCATAAATAAATAGTAAAACCGTTGAACGTTAGTACAGTTTTGGTTCTTTCGGTGTCACAGGTTGTCGCAGTCAGAGGCGTCCGGCATCTTGGCTGACATTACAGCCGGGGATCGCGCTCGGCAGCGATGTTGGTTGTTATTAACAAGTTCATTTCCTCCCACTCCTTACCAGGCAACCCGTAACCCTAAAAATCTAGGGAATATGGTGTGAAAAATTTATTTCAATAAAAAGAATTTTAGTAAAAAAAATTAAAATATTTGTCTACCGCATTGCATTGTTAAGTATTATAGTGGTTTTCCTAGACAAATAAACGACAAGAGTGTCACAGCAGCAATCCTCGGATTAGTGCACAATTTTTGAAAGCAAGATGCTAACTTGCCTATGCACTCATTGACTTCATGGCTTAATCCAGTTGTGGTAACACTGCGAGGCTGCAAGACCATGGACAAACATGCTTTATATTAACATGGGAGAGCACTCGGGTTCACAGAAGACATGACGTGAACATAGCTGGCTGCTACAGTCTTTAGTCGCGTTCAAATTACAATAACAAAGTAGTTAATGTAGTGTGCCCTATCTCACGCATTTTGCGCTTGTGCAGAGATCGTCTCAGGTTGTTATTGCATTGGAAAGGCTACAGTTGCACTGCGCAAACGACGCACTTGAACTATGTGCGTGCCACCATGCAGCCGAGAATGCTTATCAGAAACACTGTCAGCTCTTAAGTTACGCTGTCGTAGCCGGCTGCACGTGCCACCATTCAACCTGAGGCGTCAGCTGTACAGCTATGCTACCCCAGCGCCGCTCTGAACTTCACACCAATGCACGGCCTGGTGCAGGGAGAGGTGATTGTCCCACTTGTGCCTTACTCAAACAAAAAATAAACATTACCCTATTTCCCTTTATTTAAACCTATCCGCCAGTCTTACACGGTAATTTGCGAACGGGAAGAATAGAGAGACTGCATTTCCTCTTCCCCAGACTTGCGACCAATAAAATCGCTCCATCTGTGCACCGAACTATTTTGACAAGTGTTTTATGCTTCCCGCCCCACATATTCATGGCCCAATAAAATCGGCCCATCTGTGCACTGAATAATTTTCCTATGTATCAGTCCACGGTCAAATAGAATCAACTGTCCAAATCTGCCTGACCTTCCACCATTTTGGTACCTGTGTTTGCATGTGATCCTTGTGTTATATCAAGCATCTTCAGGTTCTTGAGACTACCTTCATTTCTATATTCGCTTTCTGGTAAGTAATATTTTATGAATTTATACAAATATACTAAATGCTTTCATAATGCATGTTCCTTTTTAAAATAATATTTTATATATTAACCCGACACAGATAACTGCATGTAATGTGACCACTACCGATAAATAACAGGATACATATTTTTAAATAATATGAAGTGACAGGTACGTAAATAAATGCGGAATATGGAATACATAAATAGAGTGATATCACGCATAATGTTTCTTTTTAAACTAAGATAAATTACCAGGAAGCGAGTCCCTTAATATGTTAACACACCTCATGTGTCTGACACGAGGAAATAAAATATTGTTTTAAATCTAAGATCGAGAGGATGGAAAATGTTTTTATAGTGTGTGATATGTATCGAAGAATCNAATAAAATATTGTTTTAAATCTAAGATCGAGAGGATGGAAAATGTTTTTATAGTGTGTGATATGTATCGAAGAATCATCAAACAGCTTCGTCTCTTGTGTGTTTATATGACATACATAAATACAGCTATATCACATATAAAATGTTCATTTCGAACACACTGAAACGCAGTACATGGACAAGATAAGCAGCGCCCTTAATGTCTAAGCGTGCAACAGCACTGGAAACATGACAAACATGTTAGATGTATACAATGTGGAAAGGATGAGTGAAGAGATTTGGACGGCTCTTAACAGTGAGATCTTGAGAGCCGAATGGAGAAAGGAAAATGCACAATATANATGAGTGAAGAGATTTGGACGGCTCTTAACAGTGAGATCTTGAGAGCCGAATGGAGAAAGGAAAATGCACAATATAAGAATTGTGATAGATACATAATAAAACATATGCGATGTTATACCTCTAAGCCATTTAATGTGTCTTGAAACTCCTGAGTTGTGGATTTTGTTAAAACCTTGACATATCAACAATGTCTTAAAATAAATACATTTTAAAATATATAGACCCCATTTTGAGAACTTACTCATACATGTTTCCATGTGGACGAGTGGCTGCCAATTTCGAGAACGTCTTTAGACGAGAAAAGGGTAGCGTAATGCTTTCCACCACATGAATGTACATCGCACAGAAAATTAATATTACATATCGCAATTTTTCTTGTAAACATTAATAACACCTGTTATCAATATTATGAGAGAAATGCGTAGTATGAATTGAGAATTGAATGAAGCGCACTATTGTAGCCAGCATACTGAACAACCAATACAATGTGTTAGGTATTGCATACTACAAAATACACTATCTAGTCAAATGTATCTGGACAACCATATTGGATCTCAAGACCTCGATGTTAAGATATGTCCGAATCTCTTCACTCACTCACACGGACAACCATGCGAAAAAAAGGTGAAAAAAATCTTCTTGACAATTATAGACCAATTGCAATAATATAAAATTTTTCTAAAATGTTCGAAAATTTTTTGTATAAAAGGCTTGTTGCACATCTGGAGGATAACAACATCCTAACCAGTACACAGTATGGTTTTAGATCAGGGCTATCTACTTGTCATGCTGTATTTGATTTGACAACCCACATTCTGAAACAAATGGACAATATAAATTATGTAACTGGAATATTCTGTGATTTGTCAAAAGCTTTTGACTGTGCTAACCATGACGTACTTTTGGACAAATTGAAATATTATGTTATCACTGGCAATATTTACAATTGGATTTCCTCGTATTTATCAAACATATACGAAAAAGTGAGCATTATTGACAGCAAGGGGACTTCCATATTCTCAGATGTAAGGCATGTTGAAAGCGGAGTTCGTCAGGGCTCTGTCCTTGGCCCCTTATTTTTCTCATATTTATTAATGACTTGCCTCCAAATCTATCCCCTGAAGAAAGGGCTTGTGTTTTTTCTGATAATACAAGCATCTTATTAAATAGCAGAAATGTAATGAACTATCAGACATGTGCAATAAGGTTTTTATTGAGCTATCTGAATGGTTTTCAGCAAACAAACTCTCCCTAAATACAATCAAAGCAACCTTTTTAAAATTTCATACTACAAATGAACACGATTACTCGCTCAAAATTGACAGTGATGCACATGAGATTCAAAATTTTAAAATAACAAAATTCCTAGGTGATTCTCTAGACAGTTCTCTAAATTGGAAAGAGCATATCAAAAACCTTTCAAAGAAGCTAAGCACTGCCTGTTTCACTATTCGCCACTTGGCCTCAATATTATCGCCTGCTATACTTAAACAAGTTTATTTTGCTCAATTCCATGCATTAATGTCCTATGGCGTAATGTACTGGGCTCTGGCAGCAAACAGCAGCAAAATATTTTTACTTCAAAAGAAAGCCATAAGGATATTAAGTGGNTGGGCTCTGGCAGCAAACAGCAGCAAAATATTTTTACTTCAAAAGAAAGCCATAAGGATATTAAGTGGATTAAAACCACGCGAGATGTGCCGCTGCCATTTTAAAAGAATTGGTATACTTACGTTCATATCTCAGTATATATGTATACACATCCCTGATGATTGTCACCAATAACAGTCATTTTTCCCTAAAAATGATTTAATTCATTCTCATTATAGAAGAAGTGCCCAGAATCTTCATGTACCACTAAATAACCTGAAAATTTTCCAGAAGGAGGCTTACTAGTCATGCATTTCTTCATTTAATAAATTACCGTATTATATAAAAAAAACTTAGAATAATCCTAAACTATTTAAAAATAACATAACTTTCTTAAAGGAGCATTCATTATATTCTTTAGAAGAATTCATTAATATGGAATGGAACTAATTGTGAAAAGCAATTTTTTATATAGAATTACATGTTGTTACTACAGGTGTATTGTTTTGTTTATATTATTGTAGCCTCTCATTTTGAATACTTGTATTACAATTTTATATTATTGTGTATTTATGTTTGTACATTTGCGAATATTTAATTTGTGTATACATGTGTGTTTGTACACTTACATTTATATTCTTACTGTATTTTATTATTTGTACACCTTTGTTGACGTACTCTACACCCTTTAACCCAGTAAGGGCTTGGTTAGAGTTTTGTGGAGTAAAAAAATAAAAAAATAATAAAAATAATTGTCCTTTTAGTGTGTCTCAGAGATACTGCTTAGTAGTGGACATTAATAGAAAGTGGGCTCATCCGTGGCCTATATTACAGCTCTAATCATGCGGGGGAGACTGTCAACCATGTATCGGAATGCCTCTGGGAGAATAACCAACCATTTTTCCTGTAGTGCTGTAGCAATTATAGTAAGTGACCAGGGTCGTTGGGGTCTGGCAGCCAATCAACATGTTAACATGTCCCATTGTAATACGAGAGGGCAAATATCCTTACTTGTAAAACTCCCTCACCATGTCACCCCACCTCCACCGAATTTCACCCTGGGCACTATACAGGCTGGTATATAAAGTTCACCTGGCATTCGCCACACTCAAATACTCCCATAGTACTGCTGCATAGTATGGCGTGATTCATCACTCCAAACCACGCATATCCATTCGTCCACATTCCAGAGGCGGTGCTCTTTACACCGCCAAACGTGCTGCTTCGCGTTCACAGGCAAAATGTGTAGTTTATGAGCAGATGCATGAGCTTTAAACCCCAGTTCTTATAACTTCCGGCGCACAATCATGGTGTTATCTGCACAATTTGTGGCACTGCAGAATTCATGGGTGATGGTATCACACTGTGACATGCTACATTATCGTAACATTGTTCAATGCTCAATGGTTCTTGTCAGTCAATACACTTGGCCTACCCGGCCATGGTTTTGTTGTGGCTGTGCATTCCCATTTTCACTTCACAATCATATCTCTTATGGCCGACTTGGGCAACACGATAAGGGCGGAAATGACCCTAATTGATTACTTACTGACGTGGCAGCCAATAACAAACATCGAGCCGTCTGCCCTCTTTAATAGCAGCAGTGGCTAACGTAGCGACACCTAGGTGCGAGTTTACATTTACAGAGGGGTGTCGGGATCCATCCAATCAGATAGTGTACAATATTTTTTCAAGTCCCAAGCAGAATGTCTTTTGTAGTGTGTGTGCAGAATATCATCATATAATCGTGGCGAGCACACTTTTATACACTGCTCTCAAAATCACTTTCACGAAATCAGCTATAGTGGCAGCATCATTTTAATAATATTCCATTAATTTGTATTTTCCATGGTGGCTAGACATGGTGGAATACACAGAACCACGTGAACCATTTTATTAAATGATAAATGTGGGTAGACTTGGTACGTGGTCCTTGGAGGCTACGAGTTGGATCTCTCCAGAGTGTACCGGGCTCGACTCCCAGTTCGGTTGTCATGGATGTTATGTTGCATGTTCGATTGGTTTTCTCAGGTGTCTCTCACATCATGTCATTTATTGTTTTAACCAACATCATGACCCTATTTGGTTAAAGTATGTTGTCATGACAAACATGTAATGGGTTTGTTGAACAAAATTATGTATGTATGTAGGTTCCCTTCTGGCTATGCACCATTCAGTTGCCTTTGCATGTTCTGCAGCGATTCCAGTCAAGACATCCAACACCCGGTGTTTACAGACTTTTCTTCTGTCTGCTGCTTCTGCTAAATATACATAAAAAAAAGACCAACTAATTATTTGTGCAACAAAATAATTTTTAAATGTTATAGCTGTGAAGGATCTCTGTTACCTCGGTGGCTGCAGCAGTACTGTGATCATTCATCTATCACCACATACTAAGGCTCGATTCCCAGCAAGGTCGTCGTGTATTACACTCATTTACAAAAAAAATTGATTACCTTGATGATGTCGCAATGGCATTTAAGTGGTTACAGGCAGAGGAATTGGTAGTATCTATACAGAAAACATCAAATTATTGTACCACACGAAGTATTTAATGCAGGGGACCAACACTTGCCAGATGCAATTAGTGTGTTGGACCGGCAGCCTTGCCAAGAGGGCGCCTTTCGCAGTATGCGGCATCCAATTATACAAAAGGCCCGTTCCCAGATCCTCGCGCAGCAAATCGAAAATTGGGTACGCTTAAGTCAAATAAATCGCCCCGCAATTTTACCTGTCTAAACTTACCTACTCTGGTCCAATATCACTGCGCGCAAAATGTAATTATCGGCTCTACGTCTCCGATATGCCCAACTAAATAAACCCTTATTAAAGAAATTCTACTTCGTTGAAAATAACCACTCGAGTCACAAGTGTAATAAGATATTAAGATGAACCGCCGACTACACTCAATGAAACACCACTCACTGTTAATGTAGTCAATAAATACTACCGACTAAAGAACAAGTAGACTACAAAGAGAAATAACGCGCTACTCGGGATAGCGGAATTCACTAGAAATCAGAATAACCTGGAAGTGTTTTTAATTTTTGCATCACAAAGGCTATATTTTATACCGAAACTATACTGAGAGGTAAGCAACTTTAGAAGAAACTAAAGATAAAATGTACCTGCAAATGTCACGCGCAAGCATCTGTGCATTATCCGGAATTCGAACCCAGAACGTTTCAAGCCGTAACCTGGTATTCCAGCAGTTTTGTCTCAGAGGCTGGAGACATTTGTAAAATACAGCCAATGAAATCATTATTAAGTGCTAAAAAATTACTTCAAAAGCTTTATGAAACTAGCTGCAATTTTTTATAGCACTGCAAGGATTTTCTTATGCAATACAAGAAACATTTCCACCTATGAGTGATGTCGGCCAGTTGCACAGTATTGTACTGCAATATACCACATCAATACATAGAAGGATATCTGCTCTGTAGAGTTAAAAAAAAAAAATCCGTGGTAATTTGAAACTCGTGGTAAACCATATATTGAGAGAAAATCTCAATAGTAATATATTCACAAACATTTTAGGAGGAATAACATTTTCATGGACTGGGGAGATTATATGATTATTAGAATGTATATGTTGTTCACAATTAAGCGAGCCCTTTTGAAATCAACCTTCGAAAAATGCGAGGAAAAATGTCATTTGCATCGAGACATGTAGCAAGCAATACAGTCGGGCATGGAGGCATACAGAAACAGGATGTTCTCCTGAGGAGGATCCCTCCACAGCTGACGAAACTGACCCTCCAAATCAGCCATAGTTGCCGCTGGCCGAAGTTGCAACCCAATCAGGTCCCAAATTTTCAAGAGGTTTGGGGAACTTGCTGACCAAGGAATCATGTTGACATAAACACAGACAGGAGTAATGAAAATTAAGTATTTTCAATTTGCATGCAAACGGTTCCAGATCCACATTCATGAGTGGTCATTTAGGTACAAACTTCACTATCGCCTCGTCCTGCTGCAACACTTTTACTTTCTCACAACTCCACATCCTCGATAGTGTCGATGTAAGAAAAGTATTTCGTCATATTTACCCATGGCGATAAATTCGACTATTATGTTGTGGCGATGGTTCTATTCAAATTCCTTATGCTCGTTAAAGACTCATTTCACAATACTAATGGTATTCATTACAGCTCTTGCGATGGAGCGCAGAGCATCGATTGCAGGTATCAAGGCAGGAAGGATCACTCCTGCACTTCTTTTCCCTCCTCTAAGTAAATCATCTTGCTTTCTTTGCCACCATGCCGATCTTCATGTTGACATTCATGATGTTGGAAGTTACCCATGCAGCTATCTGTTCTCCTAGTCCGGTGTCCAGTGTGCTCTGTATTTCTTCGGCTCTATGTGCAAGTACCTTGTTTGCCTGTAAATATTTGTGGTAGGAAAAGGCAACATCTTGAAACTTGCATGCTTCGTCCAGCATGTTGATGCCTGTGTCGCTGTGTGCCAGTCTTTAAAATAGATTTGATCCAGGCCTGTAGAACCTGTACCTGGGAATGTTCAGCTCGAAAGCAGATTGTTTATCAGCATTTCGACGATCTCTCTTCTAGATTTGGTCTTTAATCGACGAGTCACCACATGCTACTACACTACGAAAATATGATATCCATCCTTTATACAGTCTTGTTTCAGTATCATGGAAATTATTAACTAATATTATAGTCTCCCCATGCACATTCCCAAGTAAGATGTCGAACCCTCATGTGATGCATATTACAGCATGATTTTGCCCTATACAACGAGTGGACTAACTTGTAAGTCATCAAGTTATGGCAGAATGTGCATCCTGCTGAGATTTCTGGAAGACCGGAATGGAATTTGGTTCTAAAATGTGTACCTGTACTCGAAATCGCCATATCAACCAAAATACCACTGTCTGACATGTATACTACAGGCTGTGGATGGTGTGAAATATTTTTCTTACAATGATGACGATGCTGTCATCCTGCCAAGCAAGGTGCTGCCAAACTCATTGTTTGTCTTCGAAGATTGCTTCGTATGCTTGCGAGAAGCAAAACTGCATTAAAAAATAATTTATAATTGAATGGCATGCGAAAATGGAATGTGTGTACTTGAGTAAAAAATATTTGAGCATTCCAAAACAATTTGTTTATGGTATATGCTCCGATGAAAATGAGGGTGGGCTCATGGAAGCTCGCCTCACCACTTTTCGCAGGGAGCTGCTGCTTCTAAGTAAAAAACTCGAAAACCAGGAAATCAAGTGTTGAAAGATTTGGAATTTATTGTCCATTGCATAGAGGGTAGAGAGGCACAGATAACATACCCAATCAAAATGTTAAATGCACACAGATGTGACGAAATAAAGTCCCTGCAGAATACGACGCTGTCCGACCTAACAAAGATCATTTATATCCTCACCACAATAGTGAATGTTGTGAGACATAGCAAGAACATACTGGATTCATGCATACATCAACTGCAGGGTATCAGTTATTAAATTTCTGTCATTTACGAGTGAGTATGTATACATACATGTGCGGTAGTGTGTTTATTCCAATAGTTAATGACAGACCAAACCGAAGTGACAAGTGAGATGCAGCAAGCCATCAAATCTGTTCGTGCGAAATAAATACTCGCGAAAGTAACAGGCTAGCTCTCGAGAATCGAAGGGAAGATGCTTTAAAGCCAAACAGCAGCCCCCTCGATGAACTTGGCCTACATCGACAGGAAGAAGCTTTGCATTTATCGGATATCAAATGCGAAATCAAAGTGGCAGGGCCTTCCTCGACTCGTAAACAGCAAAGACCCCATAGCAGAAGTTTGTTTGGCTAATGATGGCCACATGTTTGGCTCTACCATTGGGCCAACGTGGGCATATTACGTCAGGGAAAAATAGAGATAACTCGGCATGTTTTTACAAATTGTTATATTTATACTAACTATAATGATCAGCCTTTTGTCTGTACGTCTATATAAACTGAGGCGACAAAAGTCATGGGATACCTCCTAATATCGTGTCGGACCTCCTTTTGCCCGGCGAAGTGCAGCAACTCGACGTGGCATGGACTCAACAAGTCGTTGGAAGTCCCCGGCAGAAATATTGAGCCATGCTGCCTCTATAGATGTCCATAATTGCGAAAGTGTTGCCGGTGCAGGAGTTTGTGCACGAAATGACTTCTCGATTATGACCCATAAATGTTCGATGGGATTCATGTCGGGCGATCTTGGTGGCCAAATCATTTGCTGGAATTGTCCAGAATGTTCTTCAAACCAATCGCGAATAGTTGTGGCCCGGTGACATGGTACATTGTCATCCATAAAAATTCCATCGTTGTTTGGTTACATGAAGTCTATGAATTGCTGCAAGTGGTCTCCAAGTAGCTGAACATAACCCTTTCCATTCAATGATCGGTTCAGTTAGACCAGATGACCCAGTCCATTCCATGTAAAAACAGCCCACACCATTATGGAGCCACCACCAGCTTGCACAGTTCCTTGTTGACAACTTGGGTACATGGATTCGTGGGGCCTGCGCCACACTCGAACCCTACCATCAGCTCTTACCAACTGAAATCGGGACTCATCTGACCAAGCCACGGTTTTCCAGTCGTATAGGGTCCAACCGATATGGTCACGAGCCCAGGAGAGGCGCTGCAGGCGATGTCGTGCTGTTAGTAAAGGCACTCGAGTCGGTCTTCTGCTGGCATAGCCCAGTACAGCCAAAGTTCGCCGAACTGTCCTAACGGACACGTCCGTCGTACGTCCCACACTGATTCCTGCGGTTATTTCACGCAGTATTGCTTGTCTGTTAACACTGACCATTCTGCGCTCACGTCGTTGGTCTCGGTCATTAAGTGCAGGCGGTCGGCCACTGCGTTGTCCATGGTGGGAGTTTATGCCTGAAATTAGGTATTCTCGGCACACTCTTGACACTGTGGATCTTGGAATGTTGAATTCCCTAACCATTACCAAAATTGAATGTCCCATGCGTCTACCTCCAACTACCATTCCGCGTCCCGTCGTGCGGCCATAATCACGTCAGAAACCTTTTCTCATGAATCACTTGACTACAAATGAAAGCCCAACCAATGCACTGCCCATTTATACATTTTGTACGCGATACTAGTGCCATCTGTATATTTGCATATTGCTACCCCATGACTTTTGTTACCTCTGTGTATTATTAAATGATTAGGCATACATTTTTCTAATATTTTGGTAACATATTTAGTCAGGTGCCAAGCCAGGTGGGAAAGAAAGTTGTAACTTCCCCCACAAAGCTAGTATTTAGCTTGTATAAATATCTTAATTACGATTAACATATTATAGTTTTTGGCATTATAACTTATTAAGAATGTTTGTATTTTGAATTGTTACGTCTAAGGCACTGACACAACTTTTGAGGTTAAAGTATCATTAATTATTATTTCTCATAGTAAATATTGGCACCACTAACTAATTGGACTACCAGCAAGGTTAATAGAAGTTGGCGGGTGGAAAATGGTTTTCCAATTGTTACGTTCCGATAATAAAGGGGGCTCTGGAGTTTATGAAAGAAAAGCAAATGTACCACACAGTTCTTCTCCCGCAGAGAATGTTTTCAAAGTCCACCCAAGCTTTCCCTAAACAACTCGCAATGCTCAGTTCCATTTGAATATTTTTAACAATGGTGCATTCATTCCTTTAATCAATTAGACAATGATTGTATCGGTGGATACAACCAAATTGTTTAGAGAAAAGTTAAGAATATAAAAAACACGCAATATTACTCAGTTACTTAACCGTACATACCTAGATAAAATAATTACTATAATTTTTCATTAATTCTTCATTCCTAAATCAACAATCGTTGTAATTTTTCCCGTGGAGTTTCAGAAAATTATAAGTAAAAATTATATTTTAAGAAACGTTTGTAAATTCAGCGTCACTTCCTCTTCTTCAATAATAAACTTTAAAAAAAAAAATTTAATATAACGACTCATACAAACGTTTGCAAATTGTGTATGGTTTTTGCAACAACAGTTTTCAGTTAAAGTTTTCTTTTTGCTTTAGATCGTCTGAAATTGGAACATTTTTAAAATACTGTATTAACGATTTTAAAGGTGTTTGTTAGTCATGTGCTGTACATTATTCTCAGGCGCTGGACCAGAAACATCATTGCAACGTGAGCATGCAAAATTGTTTTATGACAGCGAATAAAGCCAATTATTGCATAATAGTAAATAGAATACGTAATGTACGTATTTTGTGTTCCGAATTTGTAAATTGAGAAGAACATGATCGTTACTAACTTCTTTCTTTTGTGAATATGCGACTCTAGGTTCCCGTAGCCATATTATTAGACAACATTCTTCAGCGACTAAAAGTAACTGTAAAAAGTGTATGCGAAAAAATGTTAAAGTAGAACTCTACAGTTAATAAATAAACTGCAGTTATGGTTTCCTTAAGACGCTGAAAGAATACCCAAAAGTTCAAATCAGTATCGGGGAATTTTTGTTGGTTTATTTTCTCAGTCAATTGTTTTGAATAATCAATCTGCGAATCGTGTACTTAAGGGAACACAAAGGTATTAATTAATATTTTGAGCAACCTGGTATTCTAACATTTATACTAAATTATGAAAGTTGCATTGGTTTTTTAAAATTTGACAAAAAAAACTGAGAAATGCTGCGAGAAGGGCATAGGTCGAATTGTGGAAATTACATTTGCAAGATAATTAATTGTTTAGGCCTATTTAATTCGTGTAAGAAAGCAATTGCACGAAATGAACTATTATTTTATGTATTTTAATTAGTGTACTAATGTATGGTTGGTTAAAGATAAATTAACATCAAAATGTATATTTTCAGATTACCTTAAACATCTGCTATGTCAGTGAAAACACCAGAAAACACTCAACCACAACCAGGTTGTTCCTTCTGGCAACACATGAATGAAACTGCAATACCAACAAGAAAACACTATCATTGGCATTTTAAGCTCTGGGGATGATATAACAGATATCAGTTATTACACAGCGGGTTACTTTTCAGATACGTTACGTGTAAATGTTTTGCCTGCGTCACCCATTCAAGATATGTAGTACTTTCACAACACCAGTTTTGTCAAAAACGGAACAAAAGGATGAACATTATTTAATAAATTACAATGCTGAATCAGTACCTGCAGAAGTTATCGATGGACGTCGCATTTTTTATGCGAATCAGCCATTTAGTAAAAAAGCAAGACTTAATCACCATAATAAAATTTTTGAATGTAACTATAGTAAAATGAAATTACTCAAGTAACAGAGGGAACGAATGACAAGTACTTTCCATATTGAATGTTCAATGTGTGGTTTGAAAGATAAGTTAAATACTGAACCTTCCAAGGCAAACCTGAAATCAATGGAAATTAAGAATACCTGGATAAATAGTACTTTGCTTACCGGCTAAGGTTTTACTCAGCTCAGAGATATAAATGCAAGTTTGGGAATGCCATGTATGGCTAAGGTGACATCAAAAATTGCGCATCAATCTGTTTGCTACCATTAAAAAGATTTCATGGCAGAAAATGCAAGCAGCTGGGAAGGAAGAAGAAGCTCTAGTTCTTNAGAAAATGCAAGCAGCTGGGAAGGAAGAAGAAGCTCTAGTTCTTCAAGCAGGGGTAACTGGTGGTGACTAAAGCAAAATATCTTATAGTACCAGCAATAACCCCTTACCAGGAGTGGTAAGTGGACGCTTTTAATTTGCCTTACATTGTATCATATTCTCTCTTTCCCACATCTTCTCTCTCTGACCCCTGTCTGTCACATTCTTTGTCCACTATCTTGGATGTCGTCTGCTGTAGTTACCTCGTCGCCTGCTAGGGCATCTGGTGTCAGCCATGTTGTTTATGACTACCAGAATGCGCATCACTCGTCCGCCATCTTGGAAGTCGTCTGCTATAGTTTTTCAGGCAACCATCGTTCAACTACCACCCGCTACGGGCGCTGGTGTCGTCCATATTTGGTTCAGGAGTTTAAGCCGTCGAGCAACACCCATGAACGCTGCTATTATTTTATTTTCGGAGTATTCAAAATGTCAGCTTGAGTAGGCCTAGCTCGAACTGCCGAACTCTGTGTTGCTAGCATGGCGACGAGTGTACAGACAAGCGTTTAAAGAAGTATATGTAATATAATGTGTACGGGGACGTAAACTATTATATAAATAAAAGTTGTTGCAGTCATAGCCCTCACGATTATTCTAGACTGAAAATGTGTAATAATAATAATAATTTTCTATAAATATTTTGTAGCCTTCATGACTACTCAAGACTTTATATTATATTATGGTCATAAGCATGCAATAAGAATTTTTAATATAATTGTAGGAGTACAATCAGAACGCGATGTTGTAAACTGTCATAGCAAATAATCACACAACAAAAAAAAAAAAAAACTAACAAGCGATGAAAAAAAAAATGTAATAAGTAACAATGATTGAACTTATGGTTTTTCTAGCACAGCAACGATATTTCCCCCATAAATAAAATACGTCTCACAAAACATAAAATTCAAACTATATATTACCTAAATAATAACATTTATGCGCTTATTTTAAGAAAAAAATATTATTACATACCTATTACTATATTTAAAAAATTCTTCAAGAAAAACTACTTCTTAGTGAAATTCATACATGTGGATCGTTGAACGATCTAAGAGGCTAACAGCATCAAACTTTGAAAAAAACTGTAAAATGAAATCATCGACAACCAGAGCAAAAACTCTCATATCAATGATCTACAACAATTTTTCGAGAAATAAGGTGACTAAGTGTGGCTTGGAAAAAGAGTTCATAGCCATTGAGCAGTTAAGCCAGTAACTTAGAAAATGTATCAAACCTGCAGGAATATTTGTTGATGAGGACATGTCTTGGCTAGCAGTTACACCAGATGGGCTTATTGGTGACGACTCAATTGTCGAAGTGAAGTGTCGTTTTACTGCCGCTCATCTTACTCCTAAAAGTGGAATACAGCAAAATAAAATAAAAAATTTTATTTTTCAAAATTCAAAACTTGATTTCAAAGAAAATGATGTCTATATGTTCCAAGTGCAAGGTCAGCTACACAGAGCAAAGCGAAATACATGTTATTTCGTAGCGTGAAATCATTTAAGCATTTATTTTCTCAAAAAATTGAGCATAGTAAAATATTTTTGGAGGAAAAGATGGTAAATAAATTTAATGATTTTTACATGGATTTCATACTTCTAGAGTTGGATGACCATTCAACACCCACATGGTTTACTAGTCAGTGGTGCAAAATGTAAATAAACTTATGACAAACAAAATGTTTCACTTGAAGTGTCTTATCATCTTAGGCAGTTGATTTATGTCAGTTTCTTTATGTTTTATTTTGCTTTGTAAATTTTTCTTTTATAAAAGAGAAATATCTGTGTTAATGAAATGTATCTAAGGGTTTACTGCTATTTATAGTTGTTTAGTGGAACCCGGGGCACAGCGGGGTACCGGGGCAGAATGAAGTTAGAAGTTTTTCGGTGTCAAGGAGGTGCTGCCAGCGAGCGGCAATAAGTAGAACTAGACCAACCTGTTGCAGCTCACCTAAGAAAGCCATGTAAGTCTAGTTTTCTCGAGTGACGGTGTGTGAAGTTTTCGTTGTGTGATTTTTTGCTCCTCTATTGTAACTTCTGATGATTTGTAACTAAGGTAATGCATACATACTTGTTAACATTACAACTCTATTTAGTACATGCTTACAGAAGAATGATTAATTGTCTTTAGTTTCGTGTAGTTAAACGTTTGTTTACGTATCTTTCTCGAGTGACCTCACCTCCCTAACCTAAATCGTGTCCCTGGGGCGGAACGTGTGGGGCGGAATGAGGGGAAAAAAAACAAATAGGCAACCATGGACTACTGAGGCAATGAACAATGCTGTCGAGGCGGTTATTTTGGGCCAATCTGGGTATTTGAAGGCTTCGAACCAATATGATGTTCCCCAGTCTACTCTGGTAAGATACGCTAAAAAAAGAAAGGAAAACCCTGACTACAAGATTGATAAAACGGCTGGAAAATTTAAACACTTATTTTACGGAAGAGCAGGAACTTGAGCTCGTTAACTACTTAAAAACTATGGAGGCTAGGTTATTCGATCTAACCTTGAAAGGCCTGCGTAGCTTAGCTTATCAGTTGGCTGTAAGAAATAGAATTGGTCATAGATTTCAAAATGGAATCGCAGGCCAAGATTGGGTCAATGGATTCCTTAAGAGACATCCGACTCTATCTGTTCGCAAACCCGAAGCAACATCTGGTGTAAGAGCCATGGGCTTTAATAAAGTTGCTGTATATAGTTTTTTTTCGTTGCTAACGAATTTACTCGACAAGCACAAACTAACAGCTTCTGAAATATTTAATTGCGATGAAACGGGCGTTTCAGTGAACCCTAAAACCAATAAAAGGTCATAGCTTGCAAGGAGAAACGCCAAGTCGGATCGTTAACATCCGCAGAAAGGGGCGAAACTGTAACCTGCCTTATTTGATACAGCCGTTCGCCTCGATACATGCCCCCGATGCTCATTTTTCCTCGAAAGAAGAAGCAGAAAGAATTTGAGTTTGGATTGCCACCAGGAGGTTGGGCTGAGGTACACAGCATTGGATGGATGACTGCTGAGTCATTTTTTGTATGGTTTCGAAAATTTGTGGAATTTTCTAAGGCATCAAAATACTTCCGGGTCTTCTTATGTTAGATAGCCACTCAACACATACCAAGAACCTTGAGGTTATAGACTACGCGAGGGAGAGTGGCATTTCATTGCTATGTCTACCACCACATTGTTCTCACAGACTTCAGCCACTTGATGTTTCTTTTATGAATCCTTTAAGTCTTCATTACAGCGATGAGCTTCGAAAATGGCTACGAAGCAACCCAGGGAAAGTCATAACTCTCTTTCAAATTTCAACGCTTTTTGGATCAGCTTTTATCCAAAGCGCAACAATGAAAACTGCTATTGATGGTTTCCAAGCTACAGGAATATGGACAACTGACTCATCCATATTCACCGACGCCGATTTTCTCCCAGCAGACACAACTGACATCGGACTTGGTAGGCCTTCAAGTGAAGAGGTGATCATATCTGGAGCTGAACAATTGGAATTACCTTCGCCTCACACCAGTTAAAAAAGACATTCCTATCAGGTTGGATGATAAAACTGGCGAGGTTTCAACCAACTCTAATGATGACACGCCGATTAAGAAGGCCCGATTTAATGAGGCTAATTGTGCCACTCCTGGGTGCTCTTGGATGACAACTGACAACAGGGCCTCTTCATTTCATGTTTCGCCTGAAATTCTAATGCCTATCCCAAAAGTTAAAGAAAGTGCTAAAAGAACGAATCGGAAGAGGGGGAAGAATGCTGTCTTAACAGATTCCCCATACAAAAAAGAGTTAGAAGCCGCTATTAAGGAAAAAGAGGAAAAGAACTTTGCCAAAGAAGAAAGAGCAAGAATACAACTATTGAAGAAAGAGAATAAAATTAAGAATGGAAAAAACAAAGGAAAGTGCCGGAAGATAAATGGAAAAATGAAGGAGCTGAAGAGAGAACCCAAAACTAATGAGAGTGATTCTGAGGATTGTTCTAACTGTGAACGTTTATATTGCGGTGAATTTTACGCAAAGTCAGTTGAAGGTTGGGTCGCTTGTTCCATGTGCAAAAAATGGGCACATAATTCCTGTGCGGCAATAGATAGTGAAGATGATGAGGCTGTCCTAGTGTGCGAATTTTGTGAATAGGCTTAAGAAAAGGGCACAATCAATGAAAACTGTAGTTAAACCTTTATAGTCACTTAAAAGTAAATAAATATATAGCAAACTTATTATTTCTGCACTTCCACTAGTTTTATATGTTTTTATAATTACTTGTCATTACCACCCTGTTCTGCCCCATGCCTGAGGCAGAACGGGGCACATGACAACATTTTCTTGTTTTTGAAAAATAAAATATTGTTATTTTGTTTTTTAAAATATTATTGTATTTTTGTGATTGTTACATTATAATGTGCTCATAGAAAAATTTGCAGCTCTCTTAATTAATCCTTATGTATTTTAAAAACATATTTTCAACTTGGTAACCCGTTCTGCCCCGTGTTCCCCTATATACATTTAAGATTGTTTTTAATATTTTAGATTTTGTGCCTGCATTATGTTGCATTAGGAAATACAAATTACAGTGTATTAGCTTTTTTACGATTTAGTTTACATAAAAATATGTCCTCTTTCAAATGCAGGGTAAACACTATAACTACTAGAAAAAATACCTGTTTTTTCGTAGCGTCGACTCCTCCAGATATTTTTTTTTGGTAAGGAGGGGATAAGTGAACTGAGCAGTGTACAAAATTTGGGCCAACAATGGTTAAAATATAACTAATTTATACATAGTCCCAGACGATGAACCCACAGCATCAACGCGTTTTAATAATCATTTATGTTGAGTATAAATAAAAGTATCGACGAAATTGTTCAGTTATAGTGTCACATCTCAGGTAGTGTAAATAATTGTATATTTTAAATACTGAAATCATATTTTATTTTACTGTGTAAATATTTTTTTTATAAAATAGACTTATGACAAACAATGCAATATTCAAATCAGTATTATTTCTACCATTTTCTGGGTTTTAAATACTTACAAATGGTATTTGATTGTTTTGACTTCTCCTTCACAGTGGGACACACTAATAAATATTTTATTTCCTTTCATGTAGTCTAAANGTATTTGATTGTTTTGACTTCTCCTTCACAGTGGGACACACTAATAAATATTTTATTTCCTTTCATGTAGTCTAAAAAATTTTGAGAAATCTTCGAGATGAAAGAAACACAAATTATTCAAAAACATATAATAATCAGTTTTACTTCCAAATTTCGTAGCATACTATTACTGCAGACTTCGTTTTTGTAAATTTGTATTAGTAGGAAAATCAGAAGTAATTAATTTTGTTTTACTGTAAATTCATAACTTTTATCCCGGTATACACGTTACGGTCATTTTAAGCCTTGTAATTCGGTTCCGTAGCCAAAGGGCAATATACTTAATCTGTTTGTGGTCGATACTATGTGAAATTCAGTCTTAAATACAAAATATTGTGACGATTGTGAATGAAAACATTAAAACATTTAGTCCAAGCTGTCTGTTAAAGTTGTTGAGACGGGTGGGCCTAACATTTAAGTGCGATATTTTATTTAGTCTTGGTAACAAACGAACTGGGTTTTTGGGTGCCTCATTATCGACACAGTTTTATAACAAGTTGGCTTACTCGGCAAATAAACCAACGTAGAACTTTGATTGCACAAGATATTACACTGCCACTGTTACCGCCGCTGTTACCGGGTCACCTGTGTCCTGTATTTGTTTTAAAAGCTTTGTCAAAAGAAAGCGTTTTCCGCCTAATTTACGGCGCATATCCTGAAGAAAGGAAAGTTCACTGAATGGCAAACATGGCTGCAGAGGTATGATTGTTCTGTTTGTTTAGCTGTGTCTAGCAAAACTGCGACGGTCCTGTAGCATGGCTGCAGTGGCAACCCTTTGGAACCACCCTGTTGCGATAGTGAAATAATGGCTGGAAGGGGAAGAAGAGTGACTTAGTCGTGCAGGAGAGTTCTGGTCTGTAGTTCCACAGTTCTCCACCGACAGCCAGCAAGCTTGACCGAGCTGATTAGAGACAAGGAGAATTTTTTGGCAGCTAGGCGACCGCCTTACAAGTATATGTTCTCGAAGGCGTTCTTGAACAGTGGTGAGTTCGCAACATGCTGCAGCTATGCGCAAGGCGTGGTTAGTTTCTACGTCATCACTCGTCAAAGTAGTTACTACTTTGACGAGTGATGACGTAGAAACTGTAAGATAGAAGTTGCAGGGAGCGGGCCGCTTCCCTTCCCCTCTGTGGCCTAATCCTTCTGCGCTCACTCGCGGTGGAGGGAAGTTCTGCTACATGGTAAGGGAGAATTGGAGAAGGGTGATGGATTTTTGAGGGGAAAGGAAACAGCTCACTCCCACTGTTCAAGTAAGGTGGGAAAGGCTTCAAGTAAAGAACACAACTGCGTGGCTCAAGTAAACTCTGATAGCGCAAACAAAACAATTCACATCATATAATAGACTAGGTTTACTTTGAAAACTGTAATTTGGCCAATCCTGGGTGCAACCTGGTTACAGTTATTTTGCACGACCGTGAACCAAACACGCAAGAGCGCTATGGGCGACCCAGGTACAAGCATTGAATGAATTATCGCCTCTGCACGCAAGNCGTGAACCAAACACGCAAGAGCGCTATGGGCGACCCAGGTACAAGCATTGAATGAATTATCGCCTCTGCACGCAATATATTGAATCGAAGTGCCGTCTTTCCATCGGCAACTCCTCTTTTGAGATTCTCAGCGGTGACTATATTTTTATGTTGGATTAATAAATACCAAATTGTACTTCACATTCCTTGTGAACTTCAAATACCACACACTGATGTTTTTTTACCTAAAAATTAATATAAAAACTCCTTTTTTAGCCATTTTCAGATAAAAAAATACACCTTTATAGCGTAAACAGAAGAAATATATATTGTCTTTTTTTTCCTAAAGCTCTATGCGCCGCTCGGCGGCCTAGCAGGAGGAACCTTTTAAAGTTATTTCCAGGGAAATAAAAACTAATGCAGTTCGATATTCGTATTCTTTAAGTAAGCAAAAATTGCTGTGGTTGGCTTCACGTCGTAATGCCACTATTAAAATTAAAGTAATACCGTTGCTGCATACCTGTGGTGATGCAGTCATTAAACGATGGACAATTAAAAAGGAGGCTCAAGGGGCAATCCTCCATCCAGCAAACCTAGTTAAGTCTTCCAATGCTTCCCGAAGTCATAGCTGTAGGTTTAGTTAAAAGGCCATGTTTCAGTCCTTTACCATTATTTACCTCGCTGGGAAAATATATTAGTTGTTCGTTGCCTTTTAGGCATGTAGCAGTTCGTTTACACCATTGTTGAGCAGCATGTTACATTCAAGTCCAAACAGTTTTTAACTGAAATTTAAAGNTCTTCCAATGCTTCCCGAAGTCATAGCTGTAGGTTTAGTTAAAAGGCCATGTTTCAGTCCTTTACCATTATTTACATCGCTGGGAAAATATATTAGTTGTTCGTTGCCTTTTAGGCCTGTAGCAGTTCGTTTACACCATTGTTGAGCAGCATGTTACATTCAAGTCCAAACAGTTTTTAACTGAAATTTAAAGNTGTAGCAGTTCGTTTACACCATTGTTGAGCAGCATGTTACATTCAAGTCCAAACAGTTTTTAACTGAAATTTAAAGAAAGTATGTAACACAGATAACTGGGATCCTTGATTTATCATTCTCTGAGTATGATTCCTGTATAAGTAAAGAAGGTTGACATTGTTCCGTTTATTTGTTCGCAAACATTTAATTCAAATAAAATAGTCGAATATCAATATAAAATCATTCATAATTCATTGAAATTTTTATTAAATAATAATTTAGTACACAAATTTAATGAATACAAAATGAAAAGCATTCTTCTTAATGCAAATTTTCTTTTGTTCCAAGTTGTAAGTGAACTTACGTGATGAGGTACATATTGGGGTACATGTTTTGGAAATATATTTCTTACGATACAGCGATGGAACAATGTGCTGAAAATACATGATTTTACTGAATTAAGAATGAGTACATGGTAAAGTGCATACTTCATTGAGTGGTATGAAATAGGAGCTTCCTGGACAAGGGAAGGGGAATGCAGATCTGTGGATCGGCCACCATTTTGCATTCTGCCATATTGTGACTTTAACTATGATATTTGTCAGTCATATTATTTCTGGTTGCCATCTTATTTCTATCTGCAACCTTGTTTCTGTCTGCCATCTTGTTTCTATAATTTTATACTTCATGCTCTATCATTCCATCTTGTCTCCATCATTCCGTCTTTCCTCTATTCTCTTTCTTGCCTCTCTCTATTGCTTTCTTCTTCAGCCATCTTGGATGATGTCTGCTGTAGTTCCCGTGTCGCCTGCTAGGGGTGATGGTGTCGGCCATATTGTTTATGACTACCAGATGGTGCACCACTCGTCTGACATCTTCGATGTCATCTGCTGTTGTTTCCCCCGCGACCTTAATTCAACTACTACCTGCTACGGGTGCTGTTGTCGTCCATATTTGATCCTGAAGTTTTAGTCGTCAAACAAAACCGAGGAGCGCTACTATTTTTTTTTNGGTGCTGTTGTCGTCCATATTTGATCCTGAAGTTTTAGTCGTCAAACAAAACCGAGGAGCGCTACTATTTTTTTTTTAATTTTCGCAGTATTCAAGAGTAGGGCAGGATCGAACTGCCAAACCTTGGGTCGCCAGCATGGTGGATGCCCTGACCAACTGAACTATTGAGACATGTGTTCAGAAGAGGGCTTAAAAGAAATATGTGTAATATTGTGTGCACAGGGACGAAATAAATTATAAAATAAAAAGTTATTATATTAATAGCCCTCGCGATTATTCTAGACTAAGAATAGGTAATAAATAATAATTATTTTATATACATTTTTTANTTATATTAATAGCCCTCGCGATTATTCTAGACTAAGAATAGGTAATAAATAATAATTATTTTATATACATTTTTTATTCCTTATGACTACTCGAGATGTTTATATATTATGGTCATAGGTATTTATTACTTTGCATGTGCCTAGTTTTAAATATACTCATAGGTATGGAATAAGAATTTTTCAAATATAAACATAGGTATGCAATAAGAATTTAATTTTTTTAATCTAGTCATATATCTGTGATATTTTTTTAAGTGACCTATGTCCTATCATGTTTTTGCATGCAGTCTCTTTTCTTGTTAAGTTTTTTTTNTCTGTGATATTTTTTTAAGTGACCTATGTCCTATCATGTTTTTGCATGCAGTCTCTTTTCTTGTTAAGTTTTTTTATTTAAAAGAAAATTATGTTTTAGTGTAAGTATGTGTGTATATTACAAGTCCCAGTCCTCTTCTTCCCANTTTTTTTATTTAAAAGAAAATTATGTTTTAGTGTAAGTATGTGTGTATATTACAAGTCCCAGTCCTCTTCTTCCCAGCAACAGTAACAATATTTTCTTCTTGTGAATGCTATCATCACTGCTTTTCATGCTAATTGCCGCAGGTGGGGTCTTTACTGCAGGTAGAATGTGTCGCAGATGGCCTGTGATATTTGCTGAGTGACGCATTTGAACACGTGTGCTGCACACATGCGCTTGAAGTGGGATGATGAGCAAGTATTCTTTCTCACTCCCACATGCGCTGTTTGATATGTGTTTCGGCTTTTTCTGCAAACAATCAACAGTAGAATGATCTGGGAAAACATCTTGAAAACCTTTTATATTCCTGTGACAGGTGTGCGCGAGCTTATAAAAATATAACAATATCCTCGTGTTAAGTTTGCGCAAACTTATAAATATTTAACTTCGGATGATCTTGGTCTTTTTTATCTTTGCTCTTTTATTGAGAAGATGGCGGCGAGAGGACCAGGCCTAAGGCATTCAGCAGAAATATGTCTATCACCATGTGTATAAGTAACTTGTACTCCTGTATTATGTAGGTAGAGTTAATTGGTAGATGTTCTGGGGCCAGCACAACCTGTATAATTAGAATTAGTGTTCTTTCGAGTTCAGTCGTGTCCCTTACTCGTTATGTATCGTAACTAAATAAATTATTTTCGGACTCTGGGTTGTTAAATGGGAACTGATTGCTAGTCTAAATTAATCTCTCGGCAATGGTTCTGGTATTTGCGTTTATACCTTTTTAAGTACTGCTAAGCAGCATGTCGATTAATTCTATTTTGAGTTTATTTGTGTTGAATCCTTGGCAGTGACTATCTTCCCTCTTTTGATAATTATGATACTCGTATGCTAATAATAATATTTTACAGAGACGTATAGTATTCATTAGTTCTACTTCATCGCTTTTTTACATGTCAATTAAAAAAAATTATTACTTATGTGTATTCGTGTCATTTCAAGATATATATCTATATATATATAAATATGCTGGGGTCTGTGTTTAGAAATTAAAAAATAAAACTCACTCCAAGTGGTTTCTAAGACCAATTATAAGTGTTAGTAGCTGTAATTACAAGGGAATAGAAACCAGAGCCACTCGTATATACATATAT